>CAMOHE010053324.1:0-41587 GCA_946598075.1 Artocarpus hirsutus | reverse complement strand
GTCGATCCAATACATCATTTCTCAAATATGTATCTATGAGTTGACTTAGTATCTCATACGCATAATTAGTAAAACATAATCATCAGTCAAACTTCATACTAGTCTTCATTTATTGTTATCCCAATAATAATGATCGACTAGGGATAATTGAGAATATAATTCAATTTTCACCTAAGAGTTTTACTATCAAGTCACATACTTGATGACCTTAGGCAGAATTAACTATTCATTAAATAATAACAATAATAATGAAAATGCCTCTTTATTAATAAAATGCAAATGTAATGAAGTCAATATGTGGTCATTACATAATTGACCTAGGGCACATCACTAACATATAAAGGGGTAGTAGTGTGTTGCCATATAAGGCCACTTTAATATATTGTCATCGTCATCCAGAATGGAAAGTTTGGGGTTTTACAAAAGTGATGCAAAGGTCAGATCTAAATCCCTTTGCTAGTTTATCAAAAAGCTTCAAAGATTTTTTCTATACCAATCCTGAATTGTGAAACTTTCGTAGATCTCTCTCTAGATAACACCTTTTACTTTGTCCAATTCCTTAGTTCTTCAATCTTAATCCATATTGGAACGTATTCTTGACTAAAAACTCCAATTGAACTGCTTAAATTCATTTTCGCGTCCACCTTTTAGTTGGCCTTTAGCATCAAAGGTAACTTTTATTCTTAATCTCCTATTCTTTAACCTATAAACTCTTTTCATTAAAGTGGTTCTTTGCTCAAAATTGACTTTGGGATCGAACACAGTTTTTCTTTAGGGCTTATAAACTCATTTTCCCTTACTATGTTAGGAGAAAGATGGCATACAGTCCTCATACCCTTCATTGGTCATATACTCCCCATGATCTCTCCCTTGTGACATTTTTACCTAATCGAAACTAAACCCTCATAAAAAACCAAACACATAAATTGACATAAACTAATCAAGTAAACATGTCTAGAAAAAAACCAACATATAACGAAACATATGTTAACGTAACTAAAACTATATAAAATACTTCAAACTAAGTAATAAAAATAAAACTAAACTCATTCCTAGTTATGGTCAATAAAACAAACAAGCAACAGAATTAACAAAAACTAATAGAGTTGATTAACATAACAAATTAATAAAATTAACAAAAATAATGAAAATAAAACCAATTAATATAACAAAAACTAGTTGCAAACACTAATTGCTAGGGATGGTCATAGAGGCTTTTCATCAAACATGTGGTGGGCATTATAACAAATACAAGTAACACATACTAAATGGTGGGCATCACAAGAAATACAAGTAACATGTCCTAATGGTAAATAACACACATGGAAAGTAACCAAAATACCAAATGTTATCCAAATTTCATTCAAACACTAAATACAAGTAATGCATACTAAATAGTAAATAACAAATTAATATAATTAATAATCAAACTAAAACTCTTGTACCACTAAAGCTAAATAATACTAAACTAACCAAATAATAGTAAGTTTAGAACTAACGATAACACTAAAACTAATTAAAATTAAAACTAACAAAACTATATAACTAAATAATTAAAGCTAAAACTAAAACTATATAATAAATAAAATTGATATAACTAAAAATAAAATTAAAAAAACAATAAAAATGGTTTGAAATTTACCAACGGTGGCTTCCAACGGGGTGGAGTTGGTGGAACATCAAACAATGGTAGAGTCATAGGCTAGTGAGCAAACGACGGGTTTGAAGCCGAAGCAATGGTGGAGAAGACAAGACGTGTTGGATTAAGGCAAGGATGGCAGGGTTAAGATATGACGATGGCTATGGTTAACGATGACGGGGGCATGATGGGACTTAATGCCAACGACAGCACGGAGCCATGGGGGTTGGGAAGGGCAGTAGTGGGGTCATGGGGACAGAGTTAGAAAGATAGTGTGAGAGAGACAATTTAGAGAGACGAGAGAATTCGAAACGGGGAAAAATGAGGCTGACGTGAGTTTAAATATGGGAGAGGGGCTAAAGCTATATCGTTTTAGCCCCTTCTTGAAAATTGTCACTAAATTGACTCTTTCATGATGGTTTTCGTAGAAAACTGTTGTGAAAAGTTAGTTTTTTATTTAGTTTTCACAAAGGTTTTTTGGAAAAATCGTCATGTAAAATTGGTTTAAAATGGTCAATTTTTGACCCTTTTTCCTCCTCTACCCAAGGTAGCTAGCCTGTGTGTTATGCATTCAATGGCCTATAATCTTCTTAATCACAAATTTCACTAGATAAAGATATACAATGAGTGAAAAAAGATACATCTCTTAGCATAAAATTAAAGAAGAAAACCAAGCAAATTATCAAAAAAAAAAAAAAAAACTTAATTGAATAAGATCTATTCCACATTAAGCACAAGAATATCGAATTTAATTACCTTGGGCATGAGTTTTGACAAATAACAAAATTTATTCTACACCATTCACATATTCTTTAGTCAATCGATGATTGCATATTCATTTCCTTGTCCATTTTGTAAGTCCTAAATCGAAATATGCAATTCAATTACAAAAAATTTATAAATTAATTAATCTACCATATAAATCATACTATAAATCTATAAATTTCACGAATTAATCATACCATCAATTTTAATATTGTTAATCACAATCAAATATCCACAAAATGCATGCACCTATCCTATTCAAATAACAAATAATATCCATAAATCTACAATTTCCACAAATTAACCATACTCATAAACTAATCATACTAAACAAATCAACAAATTAATCACATCTATCATATTCAAATAACTAATTATAGGTACAAATCCATAAACATTGATCTATCATACTAATTGATCTACAAATTAATCATACCTAACATATCTAAATAACTAATCATAATCATAAATTTGCAAACCAAAAAGCTAATCAACAATATCAAAAACTATAAATATCTAATTAAACACTTATAAGGAAGGAGACTAAGAAGGACGGAGGTAAAGGGGATGGCAACTGCAATTTTGGGACATTCGGGTCGTGTTTTTGAGAGCTAAGTTCATATGTTTGTAATTGTCAAGCTAGAAAAGGGGTTTTAAAGAACCTTTTATGACAGTTTTGCTCAAAAATCGTCGTGAAGGCTGGATTTTACATGACAGTTGCAAGCAAAAACTATCATGAAAAATAGCATCTACCACGACAGTTTTCATTAAAGACTATCGTGAAAGGTACTACATCGTTACCGCAACAGTTTTTGTATTTTTAGGCATACTCCCTACGTTTCCCCCTTACCACAATGGTTTTTAGGAAAATGTTATGAGGGTCATATACTCTCAAGTTTCTAGTGGTAATTTGTATAAAACTTTTGAATTGTTGTAGAAAAATAACATTTAACAAGAGATTTAAACTGTTCAAAACAAAAGTGATAACAGATTTATTTTTTAGCAGATAAAGCCGTATATATTTTGTAAAGTAATCCACAAAGATGACATAATAATGATAATTATCTAAAGACTTGAGAGAAGCATATTCCCAAACATCCATGAAGAGAATTTCCAAAGGTTTACAACAATTTAATTATGGCTTTTATTACATAGGCATGCATTGCAAAAATTAAAAAAAGAACCGGATTTAGATAATGGGAGTTTATGAGTATCTTTTATTTGATGGAGAATTTTGGATGTCGGATGAGCAAGATTACCATGCTAAAGATTGGTGCTTGAAGATGGAGAGCTTGACTTGGTTGACATGAGGTTGCCGTTAGGAGGATTTATCACTACTTGACATAATTCTGACTGCACTTGAATCCATCATGGTTGAAATTAAGGTGAGGGAAAGGGATAAGCCTAGGGCTCTGATACCATAAAACTTTGGAAATGGATATGAATTGTCATGTATTGATTCCTACATGACTTTATACTCTATAATTACCGAAAATAGAAAAAGGAAAACCAATCCTAAAAATTGACTAAATATACACATGTTTGAATGGAGAATATTACAATATAATTACAAGATAAATACGAGATTGTTTCCATATATGTAGCACCGAGAATCAACGAGAGGATTGTAGCTTAATGGTTGATGTTGGCTTAACACATTGTTGGTCCTTATCCAATCGCCAAATCAATGCTTTTTCTCGTTGGTTTGAGTTGTATATTTTCAATGCTACTACATAAATATTTGGATCAATAACACTCATTTGATTTAAGCTTAAGTTCATTTTCCTTTGTCTTAGCTTGATGAATGAAACTAATGATGGTTGTTTACATTATCACAAGTACGCCTTTTTTTTTTTTCTTTATATCCTCGAAAAGAATGTTGTTTTATTCCATTTTAAGAATGTGCCTTTTAAAAGCATGCTTATAGTTTGGCTAAATTAACAAATAACTTAAGAAACATATAAATCACTCAGTTATTTGATTAATTTATCAATATTAATTAATGATTAACTCAAAACGGAAGGTTAGTCACTTATTTAATTATATTAAGCAGTGTTTGACACATTATCAATTAGTGATTTGATTAATTTATCAATATTAATTTCAATATTCGTACGTTCACGGCTTAAATGAGGGGAGTTGGCTACGCATTATACCCTTTCCGTTGATGAAGATTTTTGTACCATTAAAGATTACGTTACTTAGCAACAAAACATGGAACTAAACTTTGGATTCAATGGGGGCATAGTAATGAACTTTTTTTCTTTCTAATCATGAAAATGAAGTAAAATGTAATAAAATTTTACTCAATAAACAACACATTGGTAAAGTTGTTAACGGCGACCCTAGTTTTCTTTTAAAACTTTCCCCTAACATGCAATAAAAAAAAAATTAATCGTTTATAATGACCTATTATTCTATTATGCACACTTGAAAACGATATCATTATTCATAAATATATATATTTTTTGTTTTTTTAAGTTAATAACGAAGTTTCATGATAGACAAGTTATTAAATTTGAAGAATTGAAAAAGAATGAGACGCAGTTTGAATAGGAGTGAATACTTAATAAAGGCAATCAGTAAGAACAGAAAGAATTTGTAAAAGGTCAAATCAATCTAACCCCAAGAATAAAGAAAGCCATAAAGAATAGTGGAGGTACATTCAGCTAGCATGACTAAAAGAGATTGATAATACATTTATATATACATATATATATATATATATGGGTTGTCAATAATACGACATCTTTTAGATGGAGAATCAAAATTCCAGGTGCGTGACAGCCGTTGAGATCAATCTTGATGGTCGTAAAAACATAGGGGCAATAATGGCTTCTGATATGTTCTCATGGAGGCAATCATAGCCTCAGAAACCAGCATCATTAGTAATTAGGTTGGGATGATATTAATGAAAGTTTTCATTTGGCACTGAGAAAGCGACAAGAAAGGGGGCAGCAGATATTGTCCTTCTAACGGCCACGATGAGAAGAAATATAAAGAAGGATTCATTGTGGCCTGTATCTATGAGACTATATTGTCAGACCTTTAATTTGTCATTGAAACTGGACCACTTTGATGAAAGATGGAGCTTCCAATATATAGAAGAATTCATCGGCAAGATTGTCAGGCATTGAATTCTTGAGCTTCTTTGAGTCCTCTCTCTTCCCTCATTTTTTTTTTTTTTTTTTTTTTTGTATTAGAAAGACTAGACTAATTGCTCGGCTAAGACAGACGATTCTGACATTTTTGTTTTGCTGTGAAAGAAGAGAAACAGAAACCAAAGGCACTCTCTCTCTCTCTCTCTCTCTCTCTTTCTCGACTTTGTGCGAAAGAGAGGACGATGACCACAAAGGTGACTGCGTAGTATGTAAGTAGGTGCCCACTGAAGCGACACGTTTGTGGTCAGTGATGCTTTCTCATCCCCAGTGGCTTGGACTTTGATTTGCAATCGAGTTCAGCCAGTGGGAAGATCAATTTTCTTTTTTTCTTAGATATGGATCTTACTTTCTTGAACAATTTAAAAAGGAAATTGCTTAATAGCCCTTGTCAAATATTATTGCTGAGTGTTGTCGCTTTTTACATTCATAATAATGGGTTAATTGAGAAATATCCCTTTTTTGTGGTAATGCTTTTTAATTTTTTTCCTTTCATGATAAAGTTTAAAACATTTTATTTCTAAATACAAAGACATAAATAATCACAACTATTTAAAGTTATTTTAGACAAACACATTATTTAAAAGTATTTTGATCTTTTTAATAGAAATGATATAATCAAAAGAAGAAAAAAGTAATAAAAACAAAACAATAACAGTAAAAAATGTGATACTCCACATAATTTACTCGATAATAATTTGGAAATTTTGAGTCAGGTTTTTAGCCTGTTGGGTCATTTTTGAAATTATCATTGTCGCAAAAATTTTTGACATATATGAGGCACTTGCTTTTATATATATATATATATATATATATATATATATATATTTGCTTCTTCAGTATCCTATTGTGCCTCCATGCATGCTTAGCGAGGTGTCTAATGATACAACATTTCCAAAGCATAATATAAACAAGAATATTATACTTCTTTTATTTTATTAGAATTTTTTTCCATAAGATTTTTTATAGTAAGATTTTGATGAGACAAATTTTTGTATGCTTATGAACATCCGAAAAGGAGAGTGCTATGAACGTTTACATGCTCAAATTTTTCCTCTTACTTAAATATGATTGAACTATAAAGCAATTATGAAATCAACACATGAAAGATTTGCAAAGGAATGCAAGTGACTACTTGCAGCATGCTAACTTGGTTGGCTGTAGGAAGGAAGGTTGGGATGGCCTTCACTTATGACACAATGGGAAATAGGAATCTAAAGAGTAGCAAGGGGAAGAAATATTGAGAGAAGAAAGTGAAGTATAAGAAAGAGAGGAAAAGAAGAAAGAGTGAGCCAAAATTAATAAAAATAAAAAGGAAGAGGAAGAAGTAAAAAACTCTCTATTCTTTGTGGATGCAAGCATAGCCTACTAGTAAAATACACTTCAAATTATATCAAAAGATAAATAATTTGAATCTACATCTTTCATAGAGTGTTTGTATGGTGGTGGAAACTATTGGTTAGAACTGTTATTACTGTAGCATGTGAGCGCTTTACACTGTAGCAACTTTATTCTTTTTATTATAAAATGTGAGAGCTTTAAACTATTCATAACTGAGTTGGTAGTATAAACCATCTTTAGCCAAACACACGGTAAGTTAATATATATATATATATATATATATGTGTGTGTGTGTGTGTGTGTGATATTAAAGAAAAAACTCTTCTCTCCTCCTTTCCGTTTTCTATGAAGAACAAGTGTGATTTAAGTTGGTATTTTTCGTTTGGTCAACGTACCTGGGTGCAATCAAAATGCACGAGCTTCTTATATCAATATTTCCTATCAGTACTACATATGGTTAATGGAATCTGGTGAGAATTTTATCGAAAGAAAATAGTATCTTATCTGAAAATTTTTCGAATATAATATAGCTATTCTTTTTGATAATTTTAAATGTTAATTCTACAAATGGTTCTTGAAGTTTATCTACAATTTTACTTTAGTATCTAACTTTTAAAAAATCTTATTTTAGTTCATAATTTATTACTTTGTTTTAGTTTCAATTCCTTCATGTTGACAGAAAAATTTTAAAATATTTCACTATGTTCTTTTATTTATTACTTTGTTTTGCTTTCAATTCTTCCACTCATTAGGTGTTATTAGGGACTAAAGTTGAAAAGCCTAAAAATGAGAAACTAAATATAACGATTTTGATGTATATAACTTAAATCAAAAGCTTTTTTTATTGTTAGTTAACTTTAAATATTAAAATCCTGATATAAATATATCGAATTTTACAAAACTAGTGTAACTTCCTCTTTATACTTGGTGTTAGAATAGTTAAGATAAATGCCCTTAAAGCATATGATGTTTTGCAAAGGACATATTTATAAATAAATAAATAAAGTAAATTTTTTATTATATCTGCTTGCATTTATTTTTTATTACTTTATAAATATCATCAAATTTCATAATTATCTATATAACTTTAAATATTGTATATAAGTATTATACACAAAAGGATAATATCAATAACACATAATTAATTATTCAATTAAAGTAGGAAATCTTTAATTGAACATTAGCAGTGTAGGTATTTTTCATTAAGAATAGAATGGCCTTATCTGAACCGTTAATGTAGTGAGTCATTAAATAAGTGCACTATGAAGATTACGTAGGATTAGAAAATGATGTGACATGAACAGTTAATAATTTTCGTTAAATATGGCAAGTTCTAATCAGATCGATCAATGGTTATATGTATAATGATCTTAATCTTGAGTTATTAGCAGACTCCTAATTATAGATTTATGTTTTTTTATTTACTCGGTATGGATTTGAGGATGTAATCTTATCCCTTGTATTTTGGAGACATAATAAAGGAAGTAGTCGGGAATATTAATATCAAAAGATGGAATTCATTCCTTCTCTAACGAGAAGCTAATAAATAATTCTCTTAAGCATTGATTTGAGGCTTAAGAGCGCTCAATTCTTGATTAAGTTTATGAATTTATTATTCATTACAGAATCAATAGCACTCAAGGATAAAGAAATAATTAAAAAGGTTAACGAATTTTATCCATCTTTAGTTTCATTTTATTATATATATTATATCGATAAAGAAGTAATTATAATTATACACATATATATTATATATAAATAATTACACATATATATTATATATAAATAATTCACATTTTATTATAATCATATAAAATACAATTTATCGAGAAAAATTCATTGTTTAAATTTGAATTAATTTTAGATTTAAATTAATGAATCTTCTCAAACACTACAATTTTTGTGATTATATATCTCCATAGTAATTTTATACACAGTTTACTAAACACCTGAAATTATGCTTCTAGTGTTTACAACAACTTCAAAAATAATTTACCAAATGCCTACTTGTTTATGATCCACAGCAAAATGCAATAAAAGTACAACACCGCAAAAGCAACAACACAACACAACAATGACAAACTGACTTGTAATAATTACTGATCCAAATATTAACTTTAATATGTAACCAAACAATAAAATTATAATAATAGGGTGTTTGACATTTTTAGTTTCATTCAAAATATTTAGTTGCTATAATGTAATCTCTTATGCTACAGTGTCATGAAAAATGAACTACAATGAAAAGTTCTGACATACTATAATGATTTTAACCAAAATTAGTTCAAACTATTGGTTTGAACCAATGCTTTCAAACACTCTATAAATCATTCGATTTATTTGTATTCTCATTGTATTATATTTTTATTCCTATTTCCGTTAAAACCCTTAAGTTGCTCCCTTCATTGATTGAAAATCCTCAAATATGTGCAGTGGGCTTGGACGTGTATTATTCTACTCTTAAAGGATAGTTTCATTGCGGCATGTATGATAACACTTCCTTAAAGGGGTACATCAAAACCCACTATAGTTCTAGCATCCACCAACATTCAGCACAATATTAGGCTTTACACTCTGGATCACTTGAAATATGCCACTCCTAGGGTATTATTTTACTACATATTAGCTAGATGGTAATGAAACCTACAATAAATCAGGAACCACATCCACATCCATTAATAGTAAGAATTATAGTTTTACCCTATAAATAGTAGATTAATTTTTTAACAGTCAAATATATAACCGGAAATAGTTTTGGGTCTTATGCTATAAATTTGTAAAATAAATCTTTGTGCTATAAATTTGTAAAATAAATTTTTATATATTAAACTGTTAAAATATTAATTTAACAATCAAAAGAACAATACCAACAACACAGTTTTTGGCACAACAGTTTCCCTTCTCAATGTAGCGTATGATGCCTTTGACTACTAGTCCCTTTTTTCACTTTGTGGTGGAGACTATTATCGTAGCAACTACTTGCACACGGCATCTCTCCACTCATTTGTATGATTTGATTTTTGTTTTTGTTCCAATCCCTTTTGAGTTTGTTATTTGGGTACGACTTATCATCATGAAACGCGAGACTATTTCTACTGAAGAATACCCGCTAATGTTATCCAGCTTGGACTTTTTCATCCAACATGTTTTGACATGTGGTAATCTACTAATGGTACCACTCTATGACCTCTTCCGCATTTATGATTTCTTTATTTATTCTTTATTTTTTGCAATTATTAGGTCATATAACGTCGACATTACAGCATCACAGCAGTGCATATTTAGCAATCCTCCACTTGCATCTCATATTTAAGGTGTGTTATAGTGGTTAAAATTATTGATTATAACTGTAAATATTATAACATATAAAAATTTTATATTATAGTATTTTTTTTTATTGTAACATGTGAGAATTTTATACTATTTTTAATTAAAAAATTAGATAGAACAAACTTTGTCAAACAAAAATATTACCAACATATCTGATTAATGTTTGTCACAGTAAAAACATAAAAAGATTAAAAGTTCTTTGATAGGTCTATCAATGAGACAACTATTTTGAACCATTACAACTTGAAATTCAGTTAATTTTTGTACCCTTTTGTTTTAATGTAATTAGGAGCAAATTCATAGGTCTAGTACTAACTATAAAATTGTGGTCTAAACCAACTTTGTCAAAATATTTTCTCTTACAAAATTTAAATTTTAAACCGTTTTTAATTCAAACTTCTAGTTTAAATTGGGTTATCAAAAGGTATATTAAAGTTTAAAAGCACATACTACTAGTCAATACTGATGGTAATACCCCTGTTGTAGAAAGTCTAAAAAGGATAAGTATAGCACTAGGCAGCAGCCATGTTAACAAAAAATGTAAGATATATTCCACTTTTTTTTTTTTTTCTTTTAAGAAGAAACTAAAGATAGTACGACTACAAATGAAAGTACCATTAGCCCCAAAAAACGCAGACACGCGTTGAAGGGAAGGTCAAGCCTTGCATGCACTACCCACGTGAGCACCGCAACAGTTCCTCGTGGGGTCTCTGAATTTCAATTTCAAGCAGGTCACAAATTCCATTTTCTCCAGTGAGGTACAATTTTGTACTTATTTTAACCTTTTATGATCCCCCTCTTTCTCCTCTTTTTTTTTCTTTTTTTTGGTTTGGATTGGCACCAACAAGGGTTTATTCACTGCAGGTAAAAGGACCAGCTCTGAAGGCCACTGAGTTGGAAGCTTTTGGAGTAAAATACAAAACAGAGTACGGTGAAAACAGAATTTGACCCTGTTTCCATTAACAAACCAGTAGTAACCCCAACCAACCTGACCCAGGCAAGAAGAAAAAGCAAGGGAGAAAAAAAGAAGAAGAAGAAGAAAGACTCAAAAGAGAGGGAATATTTGCTGGTTTAACTATCTAGTCCTTTTTGGTTGATTGATCGCACGCTTCTCTTTTTCTACGTCTCTTTTGCTTTCTTTTGCTTCTGTTCCATCAGAAGCCCCCTCTCTCTCTCTCTAAATAAGATTCTCACTGCTCAAGTGCATTATAAAAAGCCCTGAGATTAGCTGGTAATTAAACCAAGTATCTTTCCGGCAAAAGTATCTTTCCGGCAAAACACAGTTCTGAACCGTGGAATCACATCAAAATATTAAAGAGCAAACAATTTAGGACATATCAGAGCTTAGCTTTTTTCCCTTTTTTCTTTCTCAAAAATCCAATGGAAACAACCGACTGGTATATTTCACCTTTACCATTTGCTAATCTTTCTTTCTTCTCAAAAGCTAATTGCAGAAACAGGACAAAAGCATTGCGGTACAATTCTACCAACTAAATCAGTACACAGTAAATTCACCAAGATGCCAGAACAACCTGTAAATTACCATGAAACATCTGCACAAGAACAAGAAAAATGCCCCCTTTGACGTTTTCTCTTGTCCCACACATTAATTCCCCTCTCTCTCTCTCTTTCTCTCTCTCTCTCTCTCTACCCAAGTCACAGAAACAAGATTCATGCGTATGGTTTCTGATGGAGCAACAACTGTCGCAGCTGAAGAACACACGTCTAAGAAATATGAACTTAAGGCTGCTAATAACGTCTGTCAGAATAACAACAAAAGTAACTTACTAGAGCATTGCTGGATGCATAAAAAATTCAGAAACTGCAAACACTTGTACCTGTTTCTGGTGCATAGACTTTTGGCAACTAGTTACCTATTCTGATTGGATGTACATACTTCTTTATGTTTATGCTTCTAGAACAGCTTTTTCTTCAACGTTGTTATATCCAAACTATTTCTTTGTCACAATTTCAATATCCAACTCTCATCATCTTAGCCATTAATATATTAAAGTAGAAACAGAAAGAAATCCAAGTATCTCCCCCAAGTTATTTTTTACCAAAGAATTTGTGTAACTGTAATCATCGAGTTAATTTCAAGCACAATGCAGAAATATAATACTTTGGTGCCAAAACAGAGAAGTAAGACGTCTATTCTGCCTAATAAAGTAGATTTGGCGTTTAAAAGAAGATGTGGATTTTCTTGTGCTAAATGTTCTGAAGTACCTTCGGCCAGGCATGGAAAAGCCTCATTGGTTATTAAAGAAACATAAAACAAGAAAATAAGTTGACAAGAAGTGCCATTAACTGTAAGAAAAAAGAAGGCTAACAATATGTAAGCTTAACAAGCTAATTGCATAATTAACACTTCATTTAGACAGGATAACTAAAATTAGAGAAATCACTAATCAATGAGCAATTACAGGATGGTTAACAAATAATGCCAGGATCGAATTAGCTGCATGGAAGAGGAGAAACGCATAACTTTCTATGGACCTGTTTTCCAGCTCTCCGAAATATAATTCAGAAAACTGGGAACGGACACTAATCCACTTTTCCAACTGTCTGCCTATGATGGCAATTGCTAATTAATATAGTGAACTTTCTTTTCTTAACCTTTCTGATACTAGTAAAAAGGCCGATGAATCTGACCTTCCTAGTAAGCCCGTATACTTAATACATTTCAACTAATAACTAATAGGAAAATGAGGAATCTATCTCCGTTTAAAGGGCGGGTTTGTTGGGGGTGGGGATGGGTGGGTTTGGTAATAAGGATAAGAAAACAACAAGAAGCAGCAGAAAACTATTGTGTTTCTTGGCCTTTATTTGCTCTTTAACAACAGAGTATTTTTAGGCTTAAGATATAAACTTCAACTTAGAAAATGCCTTTGCAGTAAGAGAATTATCCACACAAAATATTTGACTTGTAAGTTATCAAACTATCTAGACATTTTAATTTCATTGAACTTTTGTATTGAAAAATATCAGTTATAAAAGAAATAATGAATAAAGCAAATGGTTGAGGCGGGAAGAAAACAGTAGAGACAATTTACGCTTCTTTACCAGATCAACATGATCAAACTCAAAGACATACAAGCTGCCTAACATCATGAGCTGCCTGACATCATGAGCTGCCTATTGAGGCAGTCGTACCAATGCATATAAAAATCTTAAACCCAACGTGGGAACCATTCATGATTTCTTTTTCCCCCTCTTTTCCTTCCATATCTGGGAAGGGGTAGAAATTTAATCACTTTCATAAACATAAAAGGCAGATAGAAGATCATTACACAATTCTGCAATGTTTCAATAGAACTTATGGAAAGAGTTGTCACAACCTAAAACATTTACCGCTACATGAGATTATTCACCTGTGCCTGTTCTACATAATACCAACCTTTAAAAAGCTCTCATGGAAATTAAAAAGAGAAAGATGCAACACAACAGATAAAAGACAAAGAAAAAAGAAAGCAATAGAGAGAGAGAAGGAAATTAAACCTCCAGACCTCCTTCTGTGAGTGTTTTATGACCAAATTAAACTCTTGAAATTTCCCAATAAGACGAAGGCAGAGATTACCCATGAGCTAAAATCTCATCTCCTTGAATGGTGAAGATTATAAATTCCATTCAGAAAGGACTCCACCTGGCACAAATGGTGTCAATGAAACCGAACACTGCTCAACATCCCATCACTGTGCAATTATACACAAAGCTTCCAGACTGCTTACTAGCAAGCAGGTCCCATCGTGGTGGCCCTTCACTGGGGATCCAAGAATTTAGCTCAATCATCCCACCACCTAAAGCCCTCGGTCCACCAATAACAATTAGTCGATCTCCACAAGCTCTGAATGCTAAACCCCAACCATTCATTGAGACTGCTCGCTCAGGCAAGCTCCCAATAGTGATCCATTCGTTCCTATTCTTGTCGTATTTCCTCACCTCCTTTTCAGCATAATCAGCAGCATACAATGTGTTGTTTACAACTGCAACCAAAGGAGGTGCCTCTGATGCACCAGGAGCATCAGCAACAGCGGCCCCTCCATTTCGTGCAGGGAACATTTCAGGTATTTCAGTCCAAGTTCCAGTCTCAAGATCATATACTTCCCCACATGTAAGCATTTTGGGGTTGCCTGTTCCTATACCACCAACAACATAAAACTTCCTGTCCATAAATACCCCAGAGCACATTTTTCTTGCTTTATTCATGCTTGGAAGAGTCATCCAAGTTCCAGTTTCTGAGTTATAAAGCTCTGCAGAGCTCAAGATATTGCCATGTGGGTCACAACCACCAGCTAGAATTGCAATTTCACCAAGACTAGCAGAGCCAAATAAGCACCTTGGCGTATTCATATTCACGCCAGATGACCATGTGTTTGTCAAAATGCTATATCTATAAATAACATGGGATAATATTTCCTTCCCAAAAACAAGAAGTTCTGTGCCAACAGCCAACGACTCCTTGTCCGAACACATGAAGCATTCATTTGAAGTCATTCTAGGCAAATGCATCCAGCTTTTATTATTCGGATCATACGCCTCCCATTCAAGGAGGTTGCAAGAAAAGTAAACCCAATGTTCCACAATACCCATTTGTCGCCTTAGCCGATAGAGCTCTCCACCACGAATTAGAGAACGGAAACTCCTATTCAAGGAGGCAATTGAACCATAATCAGACCTTGGCACGCGTAAGAGACAGTTGATTGAAATGTCCCTTCCAAGTTGGCTGATGAGTGAGCTACAATCAGAGTAATCTCCTGACTGATGCTGGTCATTTGATCGATCAGAGTCATCCCTTGGTTGATACTCATCATCTGATTGGTCCGAGTCATCCTCTTCCTGATGCTGGCCATCCGATCGGTTAGAGTCCGACTCATCAGATTCATCCTCAGCCTGATGAGGGTCAATTGATTGATCAGAATCATCTTCTGCCTGATGCTGGTCTTCTGATTGGTCAGCTTGGGCATAGAACACACCATGAACAACTCTATGTCCTTCCCCTCCTTCAACATCATCTGCTATCTTGCTCAACTTCCTCAACGCGATGTCTTCTCCGTCTTCCAATCTGCGCTTATTGCTCGAGAGCTCAATCAACCGGAAAGTATGGTAAATCCACTTGCTTTCCTGCTCACATGAGCTCGGCAAATCTCTTGATACAAGATATGATGGACCCTCCAACATGTTACTAGAATTCTTCGATCCAACCACTGCAAAAAAATAAATAAATAAATAAATAAATAAAAAGTAAAAAAACCAATAAATGCAAAACACCAATCAGTCCAAAAAGAACAATGTGGGAAATGCATATCCCACCGATTACTCCACATTCAACAAGCAATATATGTGCAAAATAAATCTTTAAATTAAATTAAGAACCCATTTCACATAAACAATGACTATATGACAAACAAATTCGAAAAAATATCGATCAATCAGAATTTCTCAGCAAACAAAAGTGCATGCAACAATGCATAATAGATCATGAACATACCATAAGCCCCAAATTTCTTCAAACCCATCCACGACAAGAGAAGCAACAAAAATTCTGACTTGAAAACAACACAGACCTCAAAAATTAAACAGAAAAAATAAAATAAAATTACCAAATCAGATCTCTCCGTTCAAACCAATATCAATATACCAAAAATCAAAAAGCAAAAGATACATATATTTACATATAATTGAGAGCTATTTACACATCACAATCAAAAATGTCAATACAATAACTATCAAATCTAGAAACGAAAACTTCCAATTCGCCTTCAGAAGAAAAGAGATCCGTATACAACTTCCCTAAACATTCAATTTCACAAATTCCAATTTCCGTTTCTTCTCAGGAGATTAAACAAGGGAAAAAACCTAAAAACAAGCCCAACTTAACCGTGACAAAAAAAAAAGTTCTGAAAAAAAAACTCGGAACAAACGAGAAAGCGAAAAAAAATGAAAAAAAAAAGTTACGAATTGGATGAGAAGAAGACGAGTCGAAGCCGAGCTCGCTCTCCTCCTTCTTCTTCTTCTTCTTCGTCTCTTTGCTCTCAGTTTCTCTCTCTTACTCTTTCTCACTCTAGATTCTCTCTCTCCTCTCTTTTGGTTTCTGGTTATATTCGCTGGTGGGGGAAGAAATGAATTAAATAATAATACGAGGGGGAAAAAAAGAAAAGAAAGAGAAGCTAACGCACGTAATTTAGAATTGATTTTTTATTTCTCTTTTTTTAAAAATATAAAAAGGCAAAAAAAAAAAAAAAAGGGGCTAGTGGGGCCTACGATTGAGGCACTATAAGTCCAGGGTCGCCGTTCGTGACTGCGGCGAAGGCGTTTCGAAACCGCTGATGGTCGTGCCTGCACGTGTTCCAATCTCCGCACAGCCACAAAAATTTTTTCTGATCTTTTCTTTTTTTTCTTTTCCTTTTTCTTTCTTCTTTATTTCAACAAAAGAATTAAAAGTTTATAAAAAAGAGAATTCTTATGTTCAAAGAAGATAATTTTACATCAGTAAAAAAAATATTTTAACCATTGGAGTAAAATTTTAATAGTTTGTTCTATAATTGAAAATAACCATGTATCGTGTGCTACAAATTTTAATGTGGACAACATTAACGTTAATTCAATTATTAAAACACTCGTGTTTACTGGTGTTGCTAAATTAACTTTTCTATTATAAGATTTCAAAAAAAAATAAAGAAAAAGAAATAATTAAACGTTTTTATATTTTCTCACATGAGACTCGTCAGTGTATACGTTTTTAAATGTCTAATCACATTAAAATTATACATCCAATTCAAACAACATGAAAATCTAACATATTATAATTGCATGCTATATCTTTAAGGCATGATTTTGTACAATGTCAGAGAATTTCCTTTTGTTTTCTATGAATCGATATGATTTTGTGTATCTTTCACTAATTGGGTCGTTTTGCTAGGCTGTAATGGTTTTTGTTTTGCATTATTAGATTTCTTTTCTCTCTTTTTTATTAAAAGATAATTGAAAAAAGAAGTAATTAAACTTTTTTCCCATGAGATGTTCTTGGTACACATTTTTAAACATCTAGTCACATCAAAATTATGTGTCATATTCAAATAACAAGAGAATCTAATAAATTATAATTGTCTACTATCTTTAAGGCGTTATCGTGTACCATATCAAAAAATTCTTTTTTGTCTCTTTTTCACGAATTTTTGGTGGTTTAGTTGAGCTGTGTTTATGCCCTACTATTATTTTTTTTTCTTTTTTTTTTCTTTTAGAAAGAAAAATAATGGAAGAAAAAGGAGCAAATGAACCTTTTTTTTTTTTCATCATACTTGTCTAATCACATTAGATTCATGTATCAAATTTAAACAACATGAAAATCTAAGGGATTATAATTGCATGTTATTTTTAAGGCATTGTTTTGCACCATATCAAAGACTTTTCTTTCATTTTCTTTGAATTGATATGGTTTTGTGTATGTTTCAATAATTTGATAGTTTTGTTGAGTTAATGGCTTTTGTTTAGCATCATTGATTTTTTTTTCTTTCCTTTTTTCTTTTTTTTTTTCAAAGAAAAAGAGATATAATTAAACCTTTTTTTCCTCGTACGAGTTTTTAACGTCTAATCACAGTAAAATCATAAAATTCAAATATTTTAAAAATCTAATGGATTAGCGTTAAGAATTCTCTTTTGCTTTCTTTAAATTGATATGATTTTGTATATCTTTCACCGATTTATAGGTTGTTTGATATGTAGGTTTAAAATTTTTTATGACATTTCAAACTAGTATTTGATGAAGTAATAACTAAGGTTAGCTCAAATTATGAAGACAGTTTTAAAACTGTCAAAATTTTTAAAATTTAAACTTTATTCCATCTTTAAGTTTCCACTGTTTGAACCATTGTTTATAATAAAAACTATTCTCTTTTTCCTTTTTTCTTCATAAATCATAATTTTTCAAGCACTAGTTTCTATTTTAAACTGAATGTGATGTTTTATTCTCGTTTTAGAACTTTATGTTTCAAAGCCAGTTTAAAAATCAACGTTCAAACTATACAATTTAAAACTGATAGTTCAAACCATAAAATTTTAAATCATACTATTTGCACCAAACGTGCCAAGTTTTGATAAGTTGTAATATTTTTTTTTTCCCATCTTTATTCATCCTGTCTTCACACACTTCTATGGTATGTTATGAAAGGGAATCACGTGCCACTTGTCAAACATTATGAACCGCTAAATTTTAGTAAAAAGAAAAACACACAAAAAAAAACCCTGCAAAAATTGTGAAATCTTGATATAACGTTAGAAACTATGATAATATATAAATATATAGGAAAATAATTTTAAAAAAAAAACTAAGAAACGCTATACTGCCCGGCCATACTCCTTCCCTATCCTGGAGTTCATGTTTTATATTGCATTCTATTGATTGACATGCTTTTCCCATTTCGCAAATTTCAATGAATATTTATCTATCTACCATATATTATGTTTTTTGTATTGATCATTTTATCGAAAGTCTTCAAAAAGAATAATAATATTTATATTAAATGAACTTGCGGTTGAAAAAATCTCGAGTATTATATATATATATATATATATATGGATATAGTCCAAATATCATAACGTTTCTGTTCGAAATTGGAAGTCAGAGATAGTGTATAAGATTGATTGATAGCAATGATCAATTGAAATCAACAGGGAATTAATTTTCCATTCCAACATTAATAAATTATCATGTTGTCGTTGAAATTGATGGAGGTTATTTGGTGAGATATTCACTCATGTATTCAGAACCACGTAAATGTCGTTTTCTAATCCTAATAATAGAAGAAAATTAAACGAAAAGGAGTACAATCATCACTACTAGATGGAGCTAGTAGCTATCGATCCATGATTAACGAAAAATTTAAATGGTTAATGTGAAGATTTATTTGTGTAATTGGTGGAAATATTCCCATTTAAAAAACGTTTTTCAATAATTGGAATCTTTTGTCTCCTCGTTTTCTTTTTTCTTATTTATTGCACAAAACTAGTTGGATGTTATGTGCTACACACAAGTGGATTAATTTTATAATTCTATCGGTGTGTCACAATTTTAAATATTGACTTTTTTTTAATCTTTTTGTATGTCATTTCATGTATTTTAATAAGATATATTAAAAATCTCCCTACAAGAACAAATTAGTGAAAAGATTTTTATGAAAAATAATTATTTAAAGATTTGAGTTAAAAATGTTTAAAAAGAGACGTTTGAAAAAAGAAATGTTTTAGCATACTAATTAGAAAAAAATTATAAGGATTTTGATATAATAAAGATTACACAGAAAAGAAATTACATAAGGATGTATTTAAAAGAAAATATTTTAATAGAAGTAGAAACGAAGGAATAAAATGTATTTTAAAAAAGCAAAATGTAAAAAAAAAAGTAAAGTACATAGAAGTTTTTGAGAGAAAAATTAAATAGGACAAAAGAAGAAAAAATTAGAAAAACAAAACAAGTAAAAAATTACAAAAAGAAAAAGAAAAAATTGGGAAGTTCTTCTTCTTCTTCTTACCACTACAAAAACCAATACTTATGTGTCTCCAATATTCTTAACCTACAAAACTATTACTTTAACTACTCGTAAATTGTTCTCTATTTATCCCAAAGAACCTAATTCCTTTTTCCCCACATATAGCAACTCATGAGTTCTTCCTTATAAAAGAAGGAAGTACTAATGTACAATCAATTTGTGAAAATCCATTGTTTGATTAACAAAAAAGAATATTTCTTGTTTATTTTATCAGAAAGCTCATTCAATCCGCATCCAAATCCTTTTTGCCCAAATTCACGTGGCAATTTTATAGAATTTTTTTTCCTTCTTTCTTCTTTTTTTTTCCCCTTTTTAATGAAACCTATATCTATTCATTGAATGAGATCTTAGATATATATATATATATATATATATATGTCACATGTAACAAAAGTACCATGAAAGTAGGAGAGGGAAGACGTGGGCTTAGCATAACCATATCAACATGAGTTGTGAACCATTGGAGCTTTTATTTGCCATGAGAATGACGTTGCTTTATTGGAGAAGATATAAAGATAACAGATTATATAGGCATCAGATAAAGACACGTCCTCGAGAAATGAGAACATAAAAATGTAAAAAGCATCACCCCTTAGAAGCTCCTCTCTCTTTCTATGTGATCAAACCATTCCCAAAACGCAACCATTGGAATCTTATTACATATCTCAAATTTTATTAGAAGTTTGGTGAAATCATGGCCCTTTGTAAGCTGTTTGTGCTTTGCCAAAAACTAATTAAAGTAACCCCACAATCGAAGCCTCTCATCCATATGCATGAAAGTTATTCTATTCTTCATGCAATATTTTGTTTGCCTAAAGATCATGTGAATTTTGCCCAATTTGATTGAAAAGAAAAGAAAAAAAAAACTTCTCGGGTGTGGTAATTAAGTTAGGATATAGAATGATTACTTAAGGGTTGTTTGAGCTTTTGACCCCTAAACTTTTAGTAAATTGACAAGTTGTCTCTTTAAGTGTCCTCAAATGAATAAAGCTTATTAGAGTTGAGAGGAATTGCTTTTGTGCACATGATATAACATGACAGGCTTTATCTTCATCCAAAATTTCAATTTCTAGCTCAGTTTTTGACTTGTTCATCAAAATTTTAACGTCCGTTATTAATTTGAGGGCGTTCTATAATATATATTAAACTTATAGAATAATTTAGCGAAGATGAAAATTTAGGAGACATTTTGTCAAATTGTTAAAAATGCAAGGCATAAAAGTGCCAAATGTATTCTCTAATCGAAACCAAATCAACTCTTTTTTTTTTTTTTTCAAGCAATCACAAATCAACTTGTTTAACTCTTTCTATGTACAGCATGTGATGTCAAATTAAGTCTTTGCTAAGGACATAGAGCGTTGATTAAAAATTCAAAAAAATATAGATCACATGACTCTTCTAATACCCGGTTAAAACAGATGTGGACTCAATTTATAATTTGACCACATGACGATAAAGAAAGAATCACAAGCACCCTTCAAGTAAAATTGAACAAGGAAATTTTAATATTATAAAAAGTAAAAATCCAATTATAATGCTTGAGGAGGATAAATCTTTTGACTTTTCGTTTAATTAGATAAAAACAGCCAAAATAAACAATTAAAGAAAACAAAACGAACAGACGAACAAAAATGATGTAATAAAAATAAATATTTAATCAAATAAACGACTATCTTGTGTGATTACATATATAAATACAGGCAACTTGCAAGATGGAGATCGGTAGAACTTGACTTAATTTGATAATTACGAACTAAACAACAATTAATTGGTTCTAACTCATGATCATGTGGATAATGTGTATGCTGATCATACAAAGACAAGGGCATGATTTTGACAAGATGCCAACAAACTTGATGCTTCAAAAAGCCATTAGGCAAAAGCCTCTATATTATATAGCCGCCTCTTGTATTTGTATCGCAAGTTTTTCACGTTACATTTTATTATTCCATATATGTGTGTGTGTGTGTGTGTGTATGGCTAGGCCAAATCATCATGAATAAGATCATGAGAACATAGTTTAGTCTCAAACTGCACCAGATGCTTTTCTAAACATATAAATATACCTATATCATGTGATTCAAACGTATACATACGCATGTGCACATATATATATATATATATGTATATAGATACGTGTATGTGATATATAGCTGTGTACTAAAGTAGAACTTATATATATACATGGTCGTATCTAAAACTTGCTAGTTAGCTAGATAGGGGATGGATCCAATCTATAAGCAGCTGCCAGATGAGACCATATATATTGTCCCAAGTTGAATACCATATTGGAAATTAATACTACAAAATTAGGTAATCTTGGTAATATGAAATATGTACGCAATATTAATCATAGTCCCAAAATTAATTGGCTTTTTTTTTTTTTTTCATGTTTTCGAATAAGGTTTTTAACGGGCGCGCGCCCACATATATATATATATATATATATTGAATCAGATATATATATACACACACATAGTAGATCTTGCTACTATTATTCATGCTCCTTTGATCGAATTTCGTCATTTTATATATAAGTTATCTCCTTTCGTTATTTATATATAAAAATAAGGGTTAATAACCCTTAAACTTTAGGGTGTCCTTCCTTTGTCCTTAAACTTTAAAAATCACTACTTTACCTTTTGAATTTTTAAAATTCTTCACTTTGCCCTTTGAATTTTTAAAATTGTCATTGTACCCCTGAACTTTTAAAATTACCATTTTACCCCTGAACTTTTAAAACTCCTCACTTTGTCTTCTTAATTTTCAATTTTCTGATCATTAGACGGAAGTAAGCCCACTTGATCCGCACATGGGTCACCTGTGAAGGCAAAAATAAGATTTTATCGCTTCTAAGTTTTATTTCATGTTTACACTCTCACTTGACGTCTATTTTTATCTGAACTCTTATTTAAGAAGAGTTTGTCTAGACATTTATTTTCATTTTCAATGCACAACTCATTTAATAAGTCGATATTGTTAGTCGATATCGATTTTAAATATTAAAAAAGATGACTTACACATTAAAGATGAGAAGATATCGAAAAAAAATATACATACAAACCCTTTTTAAATGAGATCAGATAAAAAAAAATTAAATGAGAATGTAAATGTGAAACAAAATCTGAGAGAGATAAAATCTTATTTTTGTTCTTATAGATGACCTACGTGCAAATCACATGAGCTTAATTCTATCTATTTAATTAGAAAATGAGAGACAAAACGAGGAGCTTTAAAAGTTTAAGGGCAAAATAGAATTTTTAAAATTTAAAGGGTAAAGTGAGAAGTTTTGAAAGTTCAGAGGATAAAGTAGTAATTTTTAAAGTTCTAAGGATAAAATGAAATAGCCTTAAAATTTAAGGGCCAATAGTGTTAATAACCTTAAAAATAATTAATAGCACTAGTTGGCATTAGTCCATTAAGCACATAACACTCATGAGTATATAAGATAATGCTTTCTACTAGGATCCATAAGTAACAAACTAAAAAGGGAAAGGCTAAAAGGTTAAAACTATTAATTAAGTGCCCTTACAAAAGTGATAATCAAAAAGCATATATTAGATCCTTGCACACCATATATGATCCACTTTGAGAACCACTTTTTTCTTTCTTTTTTTTATCTCTTTGTAGAGGCAGAATCATGAAATGACTTAAATCCTCTGTTTAATTTTGATGTCTCAATTTTTTTTATAAAAAATTCTTTATTTTGATGTTTCAAAAGATATTTAATCAATCATTTTATGACACATTATTAAAAAATTAAAAATAATAAATAATTATTTTTTACATATTTTTTCGTTGAATGACATATCATAATATAATTTTTAGTAGGGACAAAAAAAAATTGAACAAAAAAATTGAATCTATATCATAACATCCAAAAACTGCTCATCACACATTTAATGCTTGACGTCATGGCGTTACAATATTGTATGAAGATTTGCTTGATCAATAACTTCAAAATGCCAAGCCTTTAACATTCATTGACCAAGTATATTGTGTTGTCTATTCAGACCTTCTCGTACTATTTTGTATGCATTAGATAATTAAGAAGTAATATGCATAGATATTTATATAAACAGGCAACAGGGAAAAGTTTGTCAAGGCAAGCAGTGTTTGATACTTGGGGGTGTATATTATTTTTTTAATTATAAATAATATAAAATTTTTATATATTATAATAATAATAATAAAATTATTACAATATAAAATTTTTATATATTACAATAAAAATAAAAACAACGCCAAGCAGCTTTTTAACTGCCAACTTTTTAACTGCGAGACACGAGGAATCTTCTAGCTGCACAAATTTACAACCAGATACAACTAGTCAAATAAATCGTACTTGTATATCAGTCATCATCACATTTATAATTCATTGTGTGTTGTCGCTTAAGGGGTGAAATATGTCCTTATAAATTAATAATGTACAAATTTACCCAAAAAAAAAATTAATAATGTGCAACAATGGGAGACCAGTTATCGTCTAGCATTTCAGATTTTGTGACCATTACGACATAATTTGTCATTATGATAATGAAATTTGAGTAATTATAATACTCCATGCATGGATGTTTATTGATGATGAGATTAATTTGCATTGAACAAATGTTTTGTCCAGCCAGGAAATCAATACTTACAGGTATATTAATCTTTGGTCTATATATATAGATACATGATGTGACATAGAAAATGATCGGTAAAAAATAAAAAAAAACTGATTATTGCTGCATTTTTCATTGTAATGATAAGGAAGATAAAGAGTTGCACTGATAAGAGTTACAAGTGCGAAGCAAAGCCAATTTATTCAATGCAACATTGATAGCTCTGTTGAAATAAACATCTTAAGAGACTTGTAAAGGGGTAAACTACATCCAAGTCTCAATATAAAAATAAATATAAGCTCATAAATGGACATTAAGATTAAATCAGCCCACTCTCAAGCCTTTAAAAAGTTCATTTCCTCATCATAACATTATTATATATATGTTACAAAAATATATCAGACTAAACTAATTCCAGAAGTTGAAAACATTGTGGCATTTTCCTTTTGATATTAACATATATATAAATTAAGCAGATTTACGTGGTAATATTCTTGGTATGTCTTCTTTTAGTACTACAATATTATACAATTCATTAAGCCATTTAAATTGTCCTGCGTGCATGAGACGTACGAAGAGATCAGAAATATTTAGGTTGGATTCGCTAGCTTCTTCATGGTGATATGTTTCTAGATTTTGAACTTGTTGGAATAATATCATGCAAATCCACGTCAAATACTAATTTAAATTATCAAGTTATCAATATCTCACAATACATACATACATACATACATACATATAATACATATATATATATATATATAATATGTAATATAGTTATATAGTCGTTCTCAATATTCTTTGTTTCCAAATTTCTCTCTAGACCTAGCTCAAATAAAATAATAATTATTACCAAAGAGTACAAAATTTCAAGTAAGCATTAATTTGGACCTTTGCTCTCAAATTGGCTTTAGAAATAAGAATAATCACCCCTCAAAAAAAAAAAAAGAAATAAGAAATAAGAATAAGCAGGCATACTCCTTGTATATTGAATTTGTACCCAGTTGGGCAAAGCAAGGTGCTTGATTAAGTTAGCTTTGAGCACATAACTTTTTCTTCTTTTTCCTTTTTCTTTGAGAGCGTGATTTCTTCACAATATGGGAAAAAAAGAAAAGAGAAATTAGCAGATTGATGGTGTGAATAATTTATTTATCCTCTTATTTACAACAAATATTTTTTTATATAGTAAATAAATTTAAGGTGTAAATAAATTTTTATCCCATTGTTTGTAGTGTAAATAATTCTTATTTACACAGTTAAATAAATTATCTACAACGTAAATATAATATTTACTATAAATATTTTTAAAACCTTCTATTTACTTCAAAAAGTTTCAAAAATCTATTATTTTCCTCATCATCCCAAAAGAGAAAAGGTTTTCAGAAAATCAAAATGGTTTTCTTTCTCATTAAATCATTTTTTTTCTTACAAAATTAGGAATATTAGTTTATTAATGCATCGTGCACAACATAATATAGAGAATATAAAAAGAAAATACTATCATATAAATATGAACATTGGATCTGCAATTAAATCAGAATTTGTTAATATGATATTTAAAATCTGATTCAGGGTTATTGGGCCGTCAAACCACCGTTATTAGGTCCTTAGCAAGTTTCATAAACAAGGTTAGTATTTTAATAATGAATAAGGCAAATCAAAATCATAAAACAGGAAATAATTGTTGTAAAATAAAAGATACTGTATGCAAAGTTTTATAGTAGTTTACTCTATAATGAGAGCCACATCCACTTCATTATATGTTGAATTGAATATAAGGTACAAAAATATGAACTGAGAAAACTAGATTGTTCTTAGAATAAGGCTTTGAAATAATTTCTGCAGAATTTCTATATGGGGGAATTTTTTGGATCCCTACAATGATGTTCCTATCCTCTATTTATAGAGATCTTTATAAAATCATGGGTTTCAGCAAGTTGAAAGAGTGGGCATAATGATGCTTAAAATTGTAGGACACGTGTCATCTCCATATTAGAAACACATTTCGGACCTCAACCCCCATATTCTTCTTAGTGGTTTAGTGGCATCTTCCAACATCTGTAGTCCAAATCCTTCCAATCGATTCTAACGAACCCAAACTCAGATGGATCTAGAACGGTAGACTATACACCGATCATCATTCCAATCGAAATGAGCAAAATTTTCCTCAATGCTCCAAAATTGATCGAATCCATCAAACACTCAAATTAAGTGATTAAATCAATGAATCAATAGCAAATTCGGGCTTGATCCAGTGATTCCTAGGGTTTTGATCCGTTCATTCCAAGGTTAAGGCTTCTCATGCTGGGCCTTTGCTTCGTGATTTAGGCCTTACCAAATCACACTCTAACAATAAACCGATTCAGATTTCGATCAATGAGAATGCATACGAAAAATACTTATATACCCTTGAGAAATTCACACATATTACAAACTAATTAACGATTATTCGATCATATAGTACAATGATATTGTTAGCAATTACATTGATATGATTTTAATCTTTAAAGTTAGTAAATAACAAAGCAAGGAAATTATATTATTTTCTATTCCAATTCCTCTTTTTAATAAATAAACAGACACTATAAAGAAATAAATGATTCTAATCCTTCTCTTTTTTTAAGGATTATCCTAATTCTTATTCACTAGTACTTTTCTTTTCACAAATCATTTGGTTTTCTATTATATTCAATTATGGTTTGATATAAAAACATATATCTTTTTTTTTTTTTTTTTTTTTGCCCTGAATATAAACATATAACTTGATGCTACCTAATCCTATCTGTAACATAGGTCGGAGCGATGAAAAAGCACGAGTTGAGCTGTCACCTTTTTTCTAGTTTGTCTTATATATGTCAATAATTTTAGGGTCACATTCCACATTCCTCTTGCAAAATAGTTCAATTAATGACAACAGAAAATTGGATTGACGACAACATAGTTTTTGGCTTATCTCCGTATATAGGACTCCGAAAATGAAGACTTTCTTTCTTTTATTTTTTACTTTTATTATTTTTTAATTTTTTTTGGGAAGACTATGCCATATAAGTGATTGTAACTTTTTAAATTATTGTAACAAGCGTAAAAATAGTAAAATGTAGCTTATATGTATGAATTAAAAAAAAAAAAAAAGGTACCGACAAAAATCGGACTTCCCAAGAATTTAGGCTTTTAAAACGCCAGTCTATTAAATGTCCATATGGATTGAATTTTGGAATTCCGGTTTTGTTTTTACCCAATTACCTTTCAGAAGTGTCATGACAACTTGTTCAACAAAATTAATATTCTAATTAATTAAGCTGCGCACTACATACGAATCACGAGCCAAAAGGACAAAAACATAAACCAACCTAGCTACTCAATCCTAGCAATATAAGATCATAATCTCCCTGATTTGTTTCTTTTCACTATGTTGCTTTCCTTTCCTCCCATGAAAGATTTGGTTCCTTTATGTGTGTATTATACATACTTAATGGGGCATTTAGCAAACCAATTAGAACTAAAAATTTTGGTTTAAAAACTATAGCATATAAAAGTTTTACATTGTAGCAGCATACTGTTGAAAGCTGTGCAATGTAGTTGGTTAAAACCGGTTGATTCTAACTAACTTGTCAAATACCTAATTATACAAATAATAATAATATAATTATTAATTATTATTATTGCCTGTCTATCAACATGGGATCAGATCTAGACAGGACTTGGTAGATAACGTATATCATCCTCGGATTTGGGGTGTATACTAGATTGTTCCCTTACTCCTCAGGCAGTTAATAGTTTATTTATTTATTTATTTTTAATTTTTGGTGGTTATATCTAGCTAAACATGGCATTAATCTTCTTTACCAACCCTAGCTGTCCTGTACGAACTAAATAAATTTGTGTTTCGAAATGAAGATTCAAACAAAAAAGCACAAATGTACTATGCGTGCGTGACTGTTCCCGCCATATAGATGATGAAGAGTAAAGTTTTCTTGATCATTAATTTGTGGACATGAAGAGTAAAGATCTTTATCATTAATTAGTGGACTAATAAGTTATAATTTTTTGGCTTATGCCTTAATATGGTACGTGTCTTTGAACTCACGCAGAACCACTATTTAATTTGAATAGTCCTTGCTAGCTAGAGATACCAGAGAATGTTCTCAACTACATACTTACTTAGTGACGCGACATATAATTAGTGCATGCCCATTAGAAAAGTCTTGCACGTGGAAGGGGGAAAAAAATCACATGCTAAGCTCGTTGTAACTTTAATTTCTTGACATTTGGGTAATTGTATCAATACACTAGACTTTTTGTTGTTTCCAAATCGAAGGCATTTTTTTTTATGAGTAAATTACTCGAGAGGTTCCAACCTTTTTAAAAAAGTGCTATTTAGACCTTCTTTTTTTTATTATTTAACTATGCCTAACTTTTTAATTTAGGTGTAAAAGGACTAAAAGTAACCGTCATCCTTTTATTTCAGGTTCGTTTGAGAAATTAGTTAGAACTTGAAGTTGGAACCTAAACACTGTAATATGTGAGAGTTTTATACTATAGCATATGAGAGTTTTACACTATAACAAACTAAACTTTTTTTTTAAATGTGCTTCCCAAACAAAGTGTTCACTTCACAAAGGCCGTATATGTTAAACCCTTAAAGTACATTTTGGTAAACGTAGTGTGAAAAAAAAAATAAATAAAAAACGATAGATTAATCTGGTCCATGAAAGCCAATCAAAAGCCATCACATGGCTTATTGCCCATGTCATCCAAAAAAAACTTTGTTGAATAAAAATCCAAAAAGAAAATAATTTGCTATTAGAAAAAACCTTCTTCTTCCTAAACTCCTCCCTAACCCAATCACGAGCCCGTTCCCCCTCCCCCCCCTTCTTCGTCGTTTGATCTCATAATTGTTGGCAGAGATCATCCTTTTTAGAATCGCATAAACTTTCATTGTCGTTGTTGCATGCTCGATTGAGGAGGCCGAGGCCAGTGCTAGACTGGTTTGATGATAGAGGCTGACGAGGTAGGGTTGGGTTCAATGACGAAGTCATCTTGTGCTTGATGACAACTTCTCCGAGATCGGATGACAACAACGACTTCTTCCCCTCGCTTAGATCTAGATGTCGACGACAACTTTGCTCATTGATAAAGATTTGGGTCTTCAGTGATGAGTGGTGCACTTGGTGAGGTTGGGCTAAGTCGTGACAGTGATGAGGGGTATTTGAGTCTCTAGTCATTGATGAAACTTTGGGTCTTCGGCCATGGTTTGAGCTTTGGCAATGGCGTGGAGGAAGAAGAAAACAATTGTTCGGGTTGTTTTTATTTTTTATTTTTGTGTCAATTTTCTTTTATCTTTGAATAAATATATTAGATTTTTTAGGGTTAATTTTTATCTTTTCAAAGAAAATAAAAGTCATGTGAGGAGCATATAAGATAAAATTGTCCAAAATTTAACGTTTGACTATTAAATTAATCCTTTTGTACCTAAATTTGAAAAGTTAGACCACATTAAATTAAAAAAGGGACCAACTTGCAACTCTTTAAAAAGATTGGGGACCTTGTGAACAATTTACCCCTTTTTAATTTTGATATTCAAGACTTTTTTTAATGTAGGACCTTTTTTTTTTTTCTTTGAAAAGATATTTAAGATCAAAAAATTTAATAATTATTGACAATCCAATTCAACTAGTATCATACAACAATCAATTATCAAGGTTCCACGAACGTCAAAGTAAATAGTTAATTTTACAAATGGTCGCTAAGGTTTGCCCTTAATCCTATTTTAGTTCCTAATGTTTAAAAAATTTTATTTTATTCTTTAATCTATTACTTTGTTTCAATATCAGTCCCTCCATCAATTAGGTGTTAAATGTGTAATAGAAAACTTTTAAAATGTCCAACTTTTTTTTTGTCCCTAATCTATTATTGTGTTTCATTTTTAGTCTTTTTGTTATAATTAAGAGTTATTAGGAACTAAAACTTTGAAAATCTAAAGTGAAAAACTATATAATGATTTTAATGTATGTAATAAAAAAAATTACCATATTGTTAGAGAAATGGATTTTAATTTAGAAAAAGATAAGTTGAATGTTTATGTCAATATTTAAGTATTAAATAATTATGCATTTTAAATAACAAGATATGCATTATGATGCATATGTATTTAAATGTGTGTATATATATATATATTTATATATATATAAATATGTATATATTCATATATATATATATGTTTATGTCATTGTCAATATTTATATATATTTAAATATTTTGCTAGATAATCACAATTTTGAACATCATAATTATTATGTATACACGTGCATATATAATATGCTGAAATGAAACATTCAACTTTATCATTTATAAAAAAGTTCATTTAAAAAGAAATGGCCCCGTTTGGTTTCCTTCTCAAAATTTTCAAAAATATTTTTGCACGTTTTTCGAAGCAAAAATTTTAAAAGTACTCTCAACACAATTCTCAAAAAATTTTCATTTTCTAAAACAAAAACATTTTTACTTATTTTGAAAACAATACCAAATGGCCTCAATGTGATAAATTGTTTTTATTTTGGTTACATAAATCAAAGTCAATATATTTAGTTTCTCATTTTAGGATTTTTTTTAATTTTGATCTATAATAATACCTTGTTAATAGAGGGACCAAAAGTGAAAAATAATAATAGATTAAAGACCAAAGTGAGACATTTTAAGAATATCTTGTTATTATTTAACACCTAATAGAAGTGAGATATTTTAAGAATATCTTGTTATTATTTAACACCTAATAGACAGAGGGACCAAAACTAAAACAAATTAATAAATTAGGAACAAAAATGAAACTTTTTACACGTATGAGACCAAAATAGGACGTAAAGTAAACCTTAAAAACTATTTATGAGATTAACGTTATATGTGCCAAGCAACATTTTGAACTTGCCAAGCAACATGTAAAGTTTTGGATGCATTTGTGTAAAGTAAACCTTAAAAACTATTTATGAGATTAACCTTATATGTGCCAAGCAACATTTTGAACTTGCCAAGCAACATGTAAAGTTTTGGATGCATTTGTGCAAAGATTGTCGGATATTTCCATCTAATTGACGTTCATTAACATATATTCCACAATTACACTGAATTTTCAAATTTAGGTTTTTATTAGTATTCGTGAAAATTAGAAGTTCCGAATCGAAGTTGTAGTGTGGCACACTTTAATATGGAGTAAATTGTATTGTTGTATCTTAAATTATTCATTTTTTGCATAATGCATCTCGAATTTTAAATCTTAACAAAATATACGTTGAATTTGTAATCATTGGCAATTGAGGTACAATAGCTAACAAGCTTAAAAATCATGGACAATTTTGGTTATAAAATTCGCATGTGTGTTTTCTTAAGGGTAGAACTCATTACTTAAAAAAAAAATTGAAACTCAGCACGTGAAGAAAAAGTGCTTAAAGAAAATTAAAAGTAGTTGTTGGACTTCAATTGCTTACAATTTGAAAGTTCAAATGTACTGTGCCAAGATTAAAAGCGCAAGGTACATTGCGTAAAAAGTGAAGAGTTTAGGATGCAATATGCAATACACTCTTTAATATGTGTTAGCGGAGGTGTTTTGCATATTCGGCCAACTCTTTGGATTCAAAACTTTAGAATCCTTTGAGTACTTATTTGTTTCTCTTAAAATTTAAATCAAATGAATCCTTTGAATCTAAGTTTCAAGGTTCTAACTCGCCCTTGAACTCTTTAGACTCGAATACATTTGCTACAGTAAAAGCTAAAATTATCTATCTTATATTTGAGGAAAAATTATCCGATTGAAATGATTCTCCTTTCATTTCATTCCTAATAAAGAGAGGAATAAATCAAGATCCATATTACATATTTTTAGAATCATAAACATTAAGATTTTGTTAGATTTGTTAATAAATCAAAAGACAATTTTACTATCTATCAAAACACAAATTTTAATTTTATTTCATATTCAGATTAACACTTTAATTGCACATCTATATGCCAATTAGAACAGCAATCAAATCACACAACTTAAATCAAATTAATCTAAATCAAGACAATTTAAATCTACTTATCAAACAGACACTAAGTTGAGTTGAGAATAAACTTTCTATCATAAAATTAGGTCAGTGTTTACCTGATGGTGGAATTAATTTGTAAGTTGCAAAGCAACAAAAAGTGGAATAGATCAAAGGTTCGTTTGTGAAATTAGTTAGAAATTAAAGTTAGAAATTACACACTGTAGTATATAAGTGTTTTAAACTGTAATAAATTACTGTAATACATAAGAGTTTTACATTGTAACAAATTAATCTTATTTTTTTAACGTGCTTTCTAAACTAAGCTAAGACCACCAAAATCTCCACAGGCGACGGCTGCTGAATGTTAATAGATTAGAAGTACATTCTAATTAATTTAATGAATCTGATCGACTTTCATATGAAGAAATAAAGTGCGCGTGCAAATTAATGTGCTTTTGTTAATGCATCTACCTTGATTTCGCGTTAGGTACAGATTGTACCTTGTTTCAGAGTGAGACACGTTAACGTGCTTTTAGCCAACTGCTGAATTGTAGTTTATTCAATTATCACTATTCACGATGCGGGACTTATAATTCTTCTCGAGCTTATCCTAATTGATTTTTTTTTTTTTTGTCATTTTGCTTTAAACTTGTTGTAAATATTGTTATTTTAATTATTTGAATTAATTATTCAATGATATATGATTTGAAGTAATTTTATGCCGTTTGTTGTAAATTTTTAACGTAAACATTAACAAATTACACTGTTAAAAAATTAATTAAATAATTAAAATAGTAGCACTTAATGGTAAGATAAAAAATAGATGTCCTGCAAAAAACTTAAAGGTGAAAAAGTGTCTGGTGATTAAAAAAATCATTTAATGAAGTAAATTTGAAAAAGTATGTTATTAAGAGGAAAAGCAACAAAAAAAAAACGTGAGAATAAGAAATCAAAGGCCTAAAGATGCAAATTAAAAAAAAGGAGGGCAAAAAGCAAGAGAAAAAAATAAATGGAAAGGAAAAAAGAAAAGCAAAAAAGAAGGAAAGCAAAGAAAAAAAAAGAATGTTTTAATTTTCTATCCATGCCTCAAAAAAAGGTAAAAAAAAAACATTTTCTCCGTTTTATATGGAGTAAGATAAGATAAGATCAGCTTACTTTTTTTTTTTTCATGTTCCAAATATATACTTTTTAATGCAATCAGAAAATATAACCAAAAAAATCATAATACAATTGATTTGTCCCATCTTGATTTTTATATGTCCACTCACATGGTACTCCAATATATTAATTAGAACTAAGAATATGCTTCAATGGATATGTCGTCAGGCACGAACATATACAACATAGAAAACAGAGTCAGAAAGGATGGACAACTGGCTAGAAGAGCAAGTGCTGTAGCAAAAAGTGATTTCAAATTAGATGAATACAGGACGCTCCATTTCATTCATAAATAATAATAATAATAAATCTTTCTGAAAAATAACTGTAAATATACAATTATATAGAAGAAATCGTCCAAAACATCTAACTTGGAAACTAGACGTGATACCAAACTTTGAATTAAAATACAATCATGCACAGAGAAACGATCTGCATTGATGAGAGATGAAATGAAGAAAGAATTAAGCTCAAAATTTCCAAAGTTGATTGTACAGAGTCATCAAGAAAAGTATCTAGGCACAACAGCCACCAGGGTGATTTGATACCTCAAATAGGCTTCTCAAAGGTAGGATAATTTGAAAGGAGATTTCACAGAAAAGAAGGAAAGCGATAGACTGATTAAGCAGCACCTGCCGTGGGATCTAATTACTGCTGACTGAGCACTAACCAAACTAAAACCGGAGCGAAGCCTATCAACAAAATAGGGCGAAGCCTGCCAAAGTCAAGTGGGCCACCTACCAAAGTAGCTAAAGGCGGATTCACCTAACGCTACCTAGGGAGGGACGACCAAGCCGAGTAGCGACGGGTCATCTACCAAAATTGAGAATGGTGCGTACTGCCACCAACCAAGATCGGAAAGATGGACTAGGCAGTCACTATAATTTGTAGTTCTCTCCGCAGTCATAAGGTAAGTTGTCAAGACATAAGTTCCAAGAAACTTTACGAACTTACAAAGCATTGAATCAAACTGATCATTATCATACGGGCTTGCAAAAGCAGACAACCAAAGGGCTTATAAACCCATTAATTATCTTGTAATCCTTCCATATGGGACTTTTGGTATCTAACAGCGCCCTCAAAATAATGACCTTGCAGAATGCGATAACCATAGTGAGCGTTACTCCGACCTAAAATTCTGTAAGGTAGTATCAGTATTGAGATAATCTAAACGAGTTGAAAAAACCAGTCCAAAAGGCCAAAATAGAGTACAAGCTGTATCCTCTTGTTGACACAAAGAAAACAAAAACTAAAACAAACGCATGACACGAGAACTATCCAATCCAAATTAAGGATGCTATATTAACAGAAGAAGAAATAGATATCTTTATACGAACACTACATCACTGCTAGTGTTTTTGCCAAAAACAGCAACACAAGCATCATAATCCACAATCAGATTTCAACCCACGAGTAAGAGATCAACATTAAGTTTGTATCTCTCTCGGGGAAGTGACAAGCAAAGAGTCGACCGCAGTTGCGTGTTGCAGAGAAGATAGCAAAATTGATGTCACTATCAAACTTGTGATACTCCCAGACTGACCTGGAAAAGTTTTCGACGATGGGCTGGTCTCTGATGCTTGAGAAGCTTCTCTCTAGAATTGCAAACGGCGATCGCATACCAGCGTGCATTTTTCCTCACTTGCAGATGTTTGACGACTCGGAAACAGGAAGGAAAATAGCACAGAGGAGGAGCATTAATTACAACTAACTAACAAACTACAGAGTTTGCAACAAACTAACAAACTATCAGTTACAACTAATCCGTGTTGTACAAGAGTATGGAAAGAATGATCAAGCAAACAACATACAATGCCATAAGTAACAAAATTTTCAAAACAATTTGTCATACACTAGAAAAAGAAATAGAAAAACATTTCAACTTAAAATTTTTATTGACATATAGCTCGGTAGATTTTTTTCCCCTTGCAGACGTTAAAGTTTTTGAAATGCACCCTGCCAAGCGCTAAGGCTATAAGTAGTGCTTCACATGATCCCGACTATCCAAATTGCGGTACAACTTAGAGGTAAAGAAAACCAGTAAAGAGACCATAAGATTACAGAAGAAGCCTAGGAATTGCTTGATCAATGGAAAAAGAGTTGGAAAGAAAAAGATTTCGGTACAAGATCGGGTTGTTTTGCAGGTCTAAACATGTCTCCTGTTTCCTTACCAGTAAAAAATGAAGGAGAACTCATGGTTCTAGTGCCACCAATAAAAAAAAAAACCCTAGTCTCTGCTATAGTTTTCATACAGGCTGATATCATCATTCTTCTTCAATTGCAAACTGCAGAGAAATTTTCAGTATGCATGAAGATCTTGCAGGTCTATCAATAAACAAACAGCAGAAAAAGAATAACGCCCCCTTTTCGAAATCTTCCTGCTTTACTTCATGTTTTGTGCGTCTATATTGCCGAAGTCTATAATAAATACACCAGGGCAACAAAGCCAAGAAAGAATTCCGGCAACGTATTCATTGAATGAGAATGAAAACCTACAGGAAACATTAATGACAGAGATAAAATCAGTTAAGTATTTACACTATGATCCATGTAATATAATAAGGTATACAAGACAGGAATATACATACGCTGGGAAACACTTCTAATACACCTTGATTAACACTTACAAGAAAGCAAGTCTCTACGAATTGGTTACAGTATATGCATCCCCAAAAACTGTCCCACCAACATTGTACACATCCGGGGCACAAATGAAAAAAATCCATTAGTGCAATACTGAATTTTGTAAAACACTTGTTTACACTCTAAACCGTCAACTGTCTTGAAAATAGTGACGTCCAAGAACGCTCCACATTACTATTTTTCATAGAAGAGAATCTACTCCAGCAATAGGATTTGAGATGAAAGAAGAGAACTGGTGCCTCAAAGCACAGTTTTAGAGCAAGTAGAAGCGTTGCTTGATGAGAAATTCCACTAGAAGTCAAGTTTCATTAGGAAGCTGGGCAAATGTCCTGACATTCAGGTTGCAGCCACCGACCACCATCTTCTTGTAGACTTCAAAACATGGTCTGGATTTCCCGACACACTGTACGCTCGAATCAGTGCATTGTAGGTGAAAACGTCGGGTTCAAGACCCCTTCGCTGTAGTTCTTCATACATGCTACCTGCTTGCTCCACCATTCCCGCAATCCCAAGACTGAGTATCAATGAGTTGTAAGTGTAAAGATCTGGCGTAATTCGTCTGCTCTGCATTTCTTCATAAAGAGATAGAGCTTCTACCACCCTCCTTGATCTTCCTAGCGCATTAATCATCAGGTTATAAGAAACCAAACCAGGGCTAAGACCACTCAGCTTTAGTTCTTCAAAGTAGTGTAGAGCATCATCAATTCTCCCAGCTAAGCAAAGACAGTCCACAAGGATTGTGTAAGACTTCAAGTCTGGCCTTATGCCTTCTTTAACCATCCTTCTGAACAACATACAAGCAGCTTCCACATCTCTAGCTTTGCCAAATCCGTTTATGAGAATATTGAAGATTGCACAGTTAGGCTTGCATCCAAAGTCCACCATCTCCTCAAAGAACCGCATCGCTTCTTCCTGTCTTCCTGACTTCAAAAGTCCATCAACAAGAGGGCCATACGTACAAGGAGAGGGAGAGAAATCACCAGTCACAAGATCATAGTAAAAATCAATAGCCTTATCTACGTTATCAAATTTCGCAAGACTTGAAATGACTATATTGTATGTTATTGTGTTGGGCTTGCATCCCCTACTAGTCATCTCTTCATAGAGATCGGATAGTTTAGTGATTTCCCCAGACTCCCCATGAGCAGCAAGTAACAAGTTGTATGTGAAGGCATCAGGGGCACAACCAACTTTCTTCATTTCATCGAAAAAATCCCAAGCCTTTTCATTGGCACGAACTCTGAGGAGCCCTTCAATTAAACAGTTGTGTGTTTCCAGTGTAGGCTTGATTCCAATGGTCCTTGTAAATTTTGCAAACAAATAATCTGCATCATGAACTTTCTTACCCTTACACAGCACCCTTATTAAAGGTATCAATAAAGAGTCGTGCAGACAAATTTTATAGGATACTAATTTTTCAGCAAGTAAAATTGCTCTATCCGTCTCAGCTTCAACCAGAATTCCTCCCATCAAATCTTCCCAAAAGGGCCCATTTATGTGATCCCCAACCTGATACACAAAGCTCTTTACAATCCTAAATGCGTCCTCAATCCGCCCATCCTTCACTACACCTGGAATGAGAGTAAACAAAGTTACACGATCAGGAAATAGATATTTCTTCATTTGATGGAAAAACCAGAATGCATCGTTAACTCTATTTTCCCTGATTAAACCATAGATGATACTGTTGTAGGTGAAAACATTAGGACTACAATTCATCATCGACATTTTACAAAGCATTTCCAGGGCCAACCCAACCTCATCGTTCTTGCAGAGGCAATCCAGGACAGTATTGAAGGTTATCGCATTCGGAGGACAACCGTAATCTGCCATACTCTCAAATACTTCAAATGCTTTTCGGACTGACCCTCTTTCCTTAAGCAGCAAGCAATGTGTTGAAGGTCACAACAGTTGGCGTGAGTTTCATGCCCTTCATTCCATAAAAGATTTGCCATGCTTCATCACTCAGTCAGCCTTGTAAAGCATGTCAATCAAAGTATTCACAATTATTACATCAGGTTCACACCCTTGTTGCACCATCAGGGAGAGTAACTTAACGGCTTTGTCTGCTCGCCCAGCCTTAGTGTAGCATCGCATCATCAAGTTATAAGTTACTGAATCGGGAGCAAGACCATTACTTTTGATCCCGTCAAACATTTCTTTTGCGTCTTGAAGTCTGCCCATTTCAGCAAGAGAATACAAAGAAGCATTGCAAGCTAAAATATTAGGAACAATGCCTCTTCTTTTCATCTTCTCAAAGGTTTCAATAGCCTTCGAAGAGTCACCTGACTTTCCATAGTAGTCAATAAAAAGGATGTAAGTATAAGCAGTAGGCATGATGCCTAGACTTTCCATATCATCGAACAGTTTTAGGGCCTCATCTAATCTACTTGCCCTCGACAGTCTGCAAATCAACGTGTTGTAGGAATGAAGATTCGGCGAAACCCCTTTCTCCTTCATGATATCCAAAGTATCAAATGCTTTGTCAAAATTCCTGAGTTTACATAAAGCATCAATAAGAATGGTGAAGGTAACCACATCAGGAGCATAAACCTCAGCTTCCATCTCACACCAAATTTTTTTCACAGCCTCCAAGTCTTCACAATCGCTTAACTTGTCCAACAAAGTAATATAAGTTACTTGATGGGGTTTGTGGCTACTAGCTTTCATCTTTGCAAACAATGCCCTTGCTTGATCAAGTTTTCCTGCATTACATAGAGCATCAATGAGCACCGTATAGGTAACAACATCAGGCCCACATCCCTCCTCATCCATTCTCTTCAATATACCATAAGCTTCATTGAATTTCCCTGCCCTCCCAAGCACTCTAATGCATATAGTAAACGTGTAGATATTTGGCCTCAATCCCAAGTCTTCCATCTCTTGCAACAAATTCATTACAGTCTCGGTATCCCTTCTCTTTCCACAAGCCACCATATGTGCGGAGAAAGTCTTAAGGCTAGGCTTGAACCCTTCTGAGATCATCCTCTTATAAACCTCCAAAGCCTCTCTACAAGACCCCGTCTGAAGAATCAAGTGTATCAATCCATTATTGAATATGCATTCAATACAAACCCGGCCTTACTCATCTTCTCGAGTGCACTCGGCGCTTGTCTAATCCCGCCCCTCATTCAAAGCCCTCTGAAAATGGTAAGGTACACGTTCAAATTTCTGTTAATGAGTTGCTTTTGCATAAAATCAAACACAACAGCCATGTCCTCCACCCTCTCATGAGTCCTCAAGAGCTCGAGCATGTAATTGCACGTTTCGGCCGTATGAACAACCTTAGGCAACCGAGCAACTGACATGAAATACGAGAAAGTGCAATTCGGGTCCAGAATGGACTTAAGAACTCTGGCAACTTCCTCAGAAGATGATGATCTCACCAGAACTCCTTCCTCTACTCCTTCATTCGGTATTTTCATAACAAACCCACATAAACCCACTCGTTTTTTTCCTCACTTTCTTCTGGTTCGCCAAGTACCCACATGCCCAAAACTTTACGTTCCCCAAGATTCTTCCTCTATCATTACTAAGATTCAAAGCAGAAACTCTAGATTTTTCTGTAAAAGCACAAGTGTAATAACTAACACTATTTCTACAGTACAAACTTGAAGAGCAGACTATTAAGACACCCATTAAAAGGAACTTTGAGTTATGAGGTACCCGAATTTCAGCATGAAAGAGAAACTAACTTTGAGATGTTAACGAAAAATCCATAAGCGTCCTTCGTGTTCGTGAAAATGCTCGGGACGGAGGAGCAAAAAACTGTATAGTAAAGCAAAGGGGCAAAAACATACCGCGCAAGGAGCGAGAGACGACGATAGAGAAAGAAGCGAAAAGAGAAGAGCGGAGAGTGATTTGCTATGGTTATGGCCACCACTTGCAGTCAGGTATCTGAATTACGGGATGGGGGTTTTGGGATATTTTTCCTGTCTGTCTGGTTCCGTTCGGATATCGTCTTTTTGCTTTTTTGACCGAACCAAGCGCTCCCAAGGCGGCAAAATTTGATAAAAAAGCCAAACAAAATTTAAAATTAAGAAAAAAACCTTTTTTTTTAGTACCAAAAAATACGTTTTTTTTAATAGGTAAGTTACTTTAATTTTTTTCAAAAAAATAAGAAAAATGAATGTAGTAAGGTAAGAAACTTCAACAAAAAGATAAAAAAAACTAAAACCGTTTTGATACCCAAAAAACCTTTTTTTTTTTGTGCCAAAAACTAATTAAAAAAAAGAGGTCATTGACCAAATAAAATTTTTTAAAAATATTATTTTTCAAAATACCCCTCCGAGGGATTTGTATTTCAAACAACGAAATATATATATATATATATATATATAGCAGTGCTTACAGCCCGCTTCTCTCACAGGGTTGGGCCCCACCCGGTGGGTTGTAGCCTGCTCTGACCCAAAAAAAAAAACTTTATATCAAAAACAACGATCCTAAAGTTTAGGTCTTTTTTATTTTAATTTTAGACTTTTAAAATTTTTTATTTTGTTCCTTAAATTTTAAAAATCATTACTTTATTATCTGAATTTTCATAGAATTTCACTTTGCTCCTTGAACCTTTGATTTTTTGCTTCAATATAAACAAAATTAAACGTACATAATTGGCACATACGTAATCTATAAAGGCAAAAATGAGATTTTATTACGCTTAAGTTTTGTTTAACATTTTTGCTCTCACTTGAAGCTTTTTTTATCTGAACTATCATTCAAGAAGGGTTTGTATGTATATTGTTTTCTCATCTTTAATGTGTAATTCTTATTCAATAAATTGATGCTGTTTGCTGATATTTTCTCATCTTTAATGTAATGACCCAAAATTTTAATGCATTAAATTAAGGATTAAACCGAGATGAAAATGCAAATTAAGGAAGAATATCGTATAATAACATGGAAATTATACGGTATTGGAATAATACAGTGTAAGAAAAATACACTGATGAAATTATGCAGTATGAAAATTACACTGTAAAAGTAATGCAGTGTAAGAATTGGACTGCTGTAAAGTCATACAGTATAGAATTGGACTGTGTAAAAAGTGTTTTTCACACTTTTTCTTATAAAAGCAAAAAGAGAAAAAAAAAGAAAAAAAAAAGGGAAAATTCGAGATAAACTCGGGACTTTCTCTCTCTTCTTTCTCTCTCTAGTTTCTCTCTCCTCACCCAAAAGTGACTTTGAGATTTTGAGCACCGTTTTCAACACCTCCCACACCGTTGGAAAGATCTCGACGAGCTGAGCTCAACGGTGTGCCAAGCAGCCCGAAATGATGTCGGAGGAAGGCCCACGCGCCGCCCAAAGTGGCGGTGGAAGCCAAATTTCCTGAGCTGATATCTTCGTCGTCCGACCACCAATCGAGGTGATTTTGGTCTCTATGGAC
>CAMOHE010053322.1:3323-28469 GCA_946598075.1 Artocarpus hirsutus | reverse complement strand
CAAATCTAACCTGTTTTCTCAATTCCCAAGCATGGATAATCATCATAAACAATAGAAAATCATAATAGAACACTTTTGAATGAATTAAAACAAGTTTTAAACAAGATTTTTACAAAAATCCAAAAATAGAGAAAATAGAGGAAAAATGAAAAATCTTGATTCTAATCCGTTTTTGATGAAATGAAGTTTACATTCTAGCTAATCTAAGTCCATCTAACTTAGATTGAAGCTTTTCTAGGCTTAGAAACTCTAAAATTTCAAAATGCAAGAAAATCTTGAAAAATAGAAAAACTTTGAGTTTTAAAATCTAACCTCGAATCAAAGCTTGAAAACGTTGCTTTTGTTGTTGAATCTCGCTCCCGAGCCTTCGATCTCCTAGCCCGAAGCTTGAAAACAAAATTTGTTTCAAAAATTTTAGACAGAGAATGAGAGAGAAAGAGCAAACCGAGAGAAGGGAAGAGAAGAGAGAGAGGGTGAACGAGAGAAAATGAAGAGAGAGAGAGGAAAAGTGAAATAAATAGAAGAAGAGAGAGAAAAGTAGTTGCACAAAGCTGTGAGCAACTACACACTTTTTTCAAATCAAATTGTTTTATTAAAACTTAAATTAACAATCAAAAACAATTTAGAACAATTAAAAATCATCAAAAGTAATTAACACAAGGTTTCCACAAAGTAATCAAATTAAGTTCAAAACACTCATCATGGCACACTAATTCACCATTTAATATTCTAATTACACTTAATTAAGTTCGGGGTGTTACACGAAACCTGGAAAAGTTTAGCAGGTCGAACCAAGGAGACCGACAGGCTGACCAAGCATAGTAAAAATTTGTCATTTTTCACCCGTTTTCACTGTTTTGGACCCCGATTGAGATTTCAACTTTATAATATGATGTTATAAATACAAATAGCACACTAGGACACCATGAGATAATTTAGTAATATAGGATATCTTAAGTTAGGTCTTGATAAACTCGGTTTATATATTTAAGGTTGTTCATGGTTCCGCAAAGCTAACATTTAGCAGACCGAGACTACGGTATGGGACACCGGCACGAGTATTGAGGTAGGACCTCTACCCTTTCCTTGGTGACCTAGTTTTAAAAATGATTTTGGCCTCAAAAGAAATTTTAACAAAATGTTTTCAATGATGGATTGAGAAAAAGGATCTTTATTGGTTATTTTCATAAACAGTAGAATGAGGTGTTTTTCATAATAAACCAGATAACGAATGTAAATGATTATACTTGGTAAAATGAGATTTTTAATAATCATAGAAAGATATACACATAGGCATGATGCCATATCAAAGATTGAGTTGTGTAGCGGGCGACCTTTGGGGCAGGTTTTGAAACCCAGCTAGGCCACTTTGGTAGTGAATATTATGGTTTGCCTAGGAAAGATAAAAGGTACTTTCTAGAAGAACTGTTTTTAATGTGACTTGTTTGAAACAATTTATTTATTTAACATTATTTTCAAATCATTTCCTTGAAAGGTAAATTTTATATTCAAATTTAAATTGTTTATCTATTTTTTAAATATAGTCCTACTAAGTCTTTCGTTCACATTTTATTTGTTTTTAAAATCTTCCCCCTAGGTGGAATATAGCTTAGGATCAGAGAACAGTCTATTGATTGGACCTACGAGTAGTAGAAGTGCCAAGTAGGTTATTTAAATTATAAAAATCAAGGCATGTGTTACTTTAACTTTTCTCTCTTCATTTTGGATAGTGGTTGTAACTTAATATTGTCGGTACTTTGTGTGTGCATAAGTTGTGGGCCAGTGGGACCCAACTCACATTTCTTTTCTTTCTTTATTATTATTTTCTTATTGTTTACTTTGTTATTCTTATTTGTTTAATTATTATAAATGTTTGCTTAAAAAAGGTTTTAAATTATCACAATTTTCATAATTAATTAAATTTTTAAACTTATGTTTTAATTAAATTTCTTCTTAATTAACTTAATTAAATTGTTATATCACCTCCCGTACTCCAGGGCATGACACCGTTAGTTAAATAAGTTCAAGCACACCAAATTAAAAAAAAAGACAAAAACTAAAATGAAAAAATACCAAAAAGGGGAAAAAAAAAACATAAACTGAAAACGAAGGCCATAGTTGCCAGCGACTTCTTAGTGGGTGGGAATCACCATAGTTGCTCATAGAGAGGGTCATGACTGTTCGTGACCACTGAAGGTTACTACAACGCTGCCTCCTCTCCTCCTCAGGTCTCCGGCAAATCTCAAGGGGTTGGTTATCACCATAGGTTGTTGCGATCTAGGTGGGTGGGAATCGTTGTTTGCGCATTGATTCTTCTTGCGTCTTGATCCAAGATCGCTACCACTGCCAAGCTGACGCAACACCCTCTTCTGTCTCCAATGAAGCCAATCTTAGCCATATGATCGCAGCATTTATAAAGACGGGATTTAATACTGATTTTGTTATTCGAAGTTCGAGCTATCAACAACTAATCCTATTGAGCTCAGATATCGTTGGAGGCCGCCACCCTCCGCCGAACGAGGACGGCGTCGAAGTCCCCTGCCGTCAATTAAAAAGACATCTTTGTGGATTTCTTCTTCATTTTGTTTTTTCCCCCTTTTTATTAATTCATTGATTTTTTAATTTTAATTTATTTTTTAAATTTTAGTGTAAAGGAGAGCCCATTGCAATAAGATAGAGTTGAACGTTTTAAACCATTAGATTAAATCTAATGGCTAAAAAAATGAGTCTTATAGATAAGACTTTTTAAGAGCGTGTTATCGTAAGCTGGTAGCATTCCCTTTTCTTTTTTGGTCCTTTTTGTGCTTGAACAGGCACAACTCATCTACCGCCTCTTCGCTCGCTGGGTCTATCATCGAAAGAGAAAAACATATATATTATACTTCTAGCTTGCAGATATACATAGTTAAATTTCTGCAAGCTTCATATAGCTATTGCTTTTTTGTTTAGTTTCTAAACTTTTATTAATCTTTTTTTTTTTTTGATAAACTGTATTAATCTTTTATTCTTGTCTATACATATATGTATCTATATTTGAGTATGGTGTTTACTGTTTCCTTTTTTGTCTTATAGTTTTTACGTTTTGATTTGTACGTGTTTTGTCTCATATATTAACGGGTCGTATTATACGCTTTAGCTAATTTTTTTTTTTTTAGGAAAATATTAGCGTTTTTTTCTTAAATTTAGATCGGTACTTGTATTAATCATGTTAAACAAAATTATCATTTCCTTGAAAAAAAATAATTTTATTTGTTATTCCCTAAAAAAAAAAAGCAAAATAATTATTCTCTCAAAAACAAAATAATAAAAAATAGCTTTGATGGGAGATAGAAGAACAAAGACATATGAAGTGTTTAGCAGTGGTGAACTACACCACTTTTTGAGTTATAAATATGTAAAGCTCTTACATGCTATAGTAACAATTAAAAAATCGTCATAGTGTAAAGCTTCACATGCTACAGTAAAAACAGTTCTAACCAACAATTTTAACTATCCTGCCAAACACTCATTTATTTTGTAGATCCTACTTTAATAAATAAAGATACCACTATTTGAGGAGAAATTAACTGACCTTTTTACCAAAAAAATCTGGTTAAAATTAAGTTAGTATTTCTTTTAATGAGATGTTTAAATTGGGGGGGACGGGGAAGGACAGAGAGGGAGAAAAATAAAAAATAAAAATAAAAATAAAAAAAGACAAAAGGATCGAAGTCTACAAATTTCATCTTTGAGACGCTTCAAAGTCAATGCTTAGGGAGTCCTTACTCTCAACATTTAGATGATGATAATAATAATAAAAGAATCGACCATTTTCTTGGCCGCCAGACGCTACCAAAGACCAAGGAAAAACATCAATTATAATCGCAAAACGATGATAATAGAAAGATATGAGAACACGTGTCAGTGGAATAGGGCAGGTGCAGGAACAACTCCGTTTTACACGCTGTGACGCGCCTTCCCCTTCCCTTTCCCTTTAATTTAACAATGAATCGGCCTTCGTCCGTTTACAACCTCGTCTTCGTAGATATTTACTAGAATGCCACTACTCTACGCGAATTTATATTTTATCGGAACAAAGAGATAGGTCTAAATAATGTACAAAATCTTTTCTAGATGATTTTTCCCTTACTAGTTGAATGCCACGTGCTAGCAGGTGGAGAATAATTTTATAAGTTATATCCACGTGTTATGTTTTGGTTACCATATTTTTACTTGTTTAATTTTTTTAATAGTAAAACTTTTTAGTTAGTTATTATCTAATGGCAACTAATACTTAAATTAGGACATGCATAAAAAATATATATTTTAATGAAAACATATGAGAAGAAAATATAAAGAAAAAACATTAAAAAAGTTACCTTGTAGAGATCTCTTGACATATTCAAAATATATATAAAAAAAAAAACTAAGCCCCTATGCTTATGAAAGAAATTATGATGGTAACAGTAAAGTAAGGAGAAAACATATTTCAAAATTATCCCAACAAGAACAAATCAGAGAGTGGATTTGGTTGGAGGTGTGCTCGGCGCCGTCCGCAATGAGCATATCTCGGCAGCTCGGCAACTGTGCTCACCAGCTACAATATGAAGGCAATCTTGGACCCTTAGAGCTAGCTCGTCCTCCCGAGGTGCTATATGAAGCCTCTACTAGTTGCGACGAAAGCTCTCGTCTCCTCGGATAAGACACATGCTCATGTCAAATTGTCAAAGCCTACAAATAGATAGCCACTCACCACAAAAAGCCAATAGATGGCCGAGTTTTCGTTGTGAGATGGAGGCTGATCCTCCTATAGAGACTGTGACACATGTCACCTACCTTTTGACAGGCCTTGATGTGACACACAAGTCATGGGCAAAACCCATCTAACACCTAGTTCAAGTGGCGGCTTATAAATGGAGCGCATTTACTATAACTCAAGGCCAACGTGTTCCTTCCCAACTAACTAGCTCCTATTCACTACTGAGCAGCGCCTGCTTTGAGCGTCAAAGAGCCCTTGTCTAGTACCACATCGGTGTCCCCCTTTACCTCCAAAGCATCCTTCCTCTTGTTGCAGATACGTCTAAGCAAGCCAAGATGAGCAAGAAAGAGCCATCCAAACACCATGTGCAACCGCATGTGGTGTTGATTCATCACCATTAACTAGTAAGCATCAACATTTTGGCACTAGAAGGTGGGCGTCTACGCTTTCATTCAAAATCATTAGCCACAACTCTTCTTGCAACCCAAACATAGTAACAAGAGGGAATACTTAGGACGACAGTGCTCGACAAGAGGGGTTGGGTGAAGCCCAAAACCTGAACCAAAACCCGAACAGACCTCAGGGCCACTCTCGAGCTACTACATCTCAGTCTGACGGTCAGGGCAGTGCAGCTAGAGCCCAAAAAAATGTAGAAGACCTAGAAGAACTCACAAATGCTGTCAAGTTACTGACGTAGCAGATAGCCCAACAACAAGCATAATGTCAACAGGCTCCTGTCCTCATTCCTCCGGCCCAAGAAGACCAGGCCAAAGGTTGAGCAGGGTAGAGGGCTGAAGACTAAGACGATGCCGACTCCAAACACTCTAGGCAAGCCACTCACGGGGTCTCGACTAATAACCAACTAGTCTAGGAAGGCCGACTTAGCCCTTAAGGCGGTCGAGAACAGTGACCTCAAGGCTCCTAAGCATCAATGTTTGATCGGCTTAGACGCCATGGAAAAGTTCAACATGATAGGCAACCCAAAGGAGGCGACAAGGCTGAGGGTGGAGCCTTGTATAGGGTAGAACTACCGGAAGATATCAATAGTCGTCAATTTTAGGAATTGCAGTGATAGATCGATCAGATTTGTAACAATAGGTTTGGGCTAGACGAGGGGAACATGCCAGACCTGCTATTCATTGACGCCATTATGCAGGGCCCCATGCCCCCATAATTTAAGGCCCTGTAGATCAAGTTTTAAGACGAGACAACCCACGTTGACGAGCACATCAAGCTGTACTGGGGGCATATGTTACTTTAGAACGCTAGTGATGCAGCCATATGCAAAGCATTTTCACTCACATTGAGCAGCCCTACTCAGCAATTGTTGAGGGTGAGCTCGGTGCCATCGCCGAGGAGCCAAACTCTAGATAATCGGCCAAACGGCTTGGTAGAGTTACGAGGAGCTTAATACTGACCCCGATGACCTTGGATGTCATGTCCGACGTGCTTTTTAGGGTCCCTCGGGCTGCAACTTATTAGGCTACCTCCTCAGATTAAGTACTAGGACTGCTACTTGCCATCATAGGCCAACAGATGGCAAACAACTTGCCGTTTGAAGGGGGCCAATCTATCGACGGAGGGACATGACACTTGTCTTTTGGCATCTATCACGCCTTGATGTGACACTCAAGTTGTGGGCAAAACCCACTTAACACCTGGTCCAAGTGGTAGCCTATAAATAGGATGCATTTATTGCATTTTAGCACACAAGCTCCTTCCCACCTTTCAAGTTCCTGGCCTCTGCTGAACAACCCCTGCCTTGAGCATCAGAGAGCCCTTTTCTATTGACTGACCATTTCTTGTGTCTGAAGCGTCCCTCCTCTTATTGTAGATCAACCCAATCAGGTAGAGACGAACGAGGAAGAGCTACGTACCGTGCGCCACCGCACGCGATATTGATTTGATGCGGGACCTCGATAAGCATTAATATTTTGGCGCTAAAAGGAGGGCACCTACGCCTTCTCTTAAAGACACCGGCCACAACGAGTCTGAAGACTGAGATGGTAACATGAGGGAATGCTCGAGATGATGCTGCCCGACAGGAGGGGTTGGGAGACGCATGAAACTGGCACCAAAACCTAGTAAGGCCTAGAGATCGCCCCAAGGCTAAGAGGTCCCGATCCAGGGGACAAGAGAGCATGGCCAGGGCCGAACAACTGCAGGACCCGATCGCTCAATACCCAATCTAGGAACTTACAAATGCAGTCTGGATACTCACACAATAGCTTACATAGAAGGCTCAACGTCAAGCTGCACCTAGCCTCCTTCCTCTAGCCCCGACTGACCAGGCTGGAGCTCGAGCAAGACGGGATGCTGTCAACCCCAACGAAGTTGATTTTGAGCACTCTAGAGGCTCCACATATGGCATCTTGGCCAATAATAGACTCGTCCAAGGAGGTTGACTCGGCCCTTAGGGAGCACAGGTTCCATCACCATAAGGTTCCTGAGCATCTATGTTTGACCAGCTCAGACACCGTGGAGAAGTGCACCAAGGTCACCAACCTAAAGCAGGTGACTACGTGGAGGGCAGAGTGCCCTATAGCATCGAACTACCTGAGGATACAAATACTTACCAATTTTAGGAGCTACAATGCCAAATAGACGAGATACGTAACAATCGTTTTGGCTTAGATGTCATAGGTGCCCTGGACCCACCGTTCCTAGAAGCAATAATGCGAGCCCCTATGCCACCCAAATTCAAGGTTCCCTAGATCAAGGCCTATGACGGGATCACAGACGTAGATGAGCATGTTGAGTTGTTCCGAGGACACATGCTCCTTCAGAATGCTAGCTACACACCAATGTGCAAGGCCTTTTCTTTGACACTTATCGAACCAGCTCGACAATGGTTCCGACGACTTGAACAAGCCTCCATCACCTCTTTTTGGTAGCTTTCAGATGCCTTCTCGGCAACCTTCTCCATGACGAAAATGAGAAGAAAGGAAATTACTTACCTATATGCCGTAAAGCAAGGAAACAGTAATGTTTGGGACTATATAAACTTGTTTACCTGAGCAGCTCTGGAGGTCAAACACGTCAAAGACAAGACCGTCAAGCACATTTTTGTGGGGGGTCTCCGAGACAAAAAACTAACTTGGTCATTGGCCTTTGAGTACCCGAGCACGTTTTCACAAATGCTTGGCTATGCCTAAAGGTACGCTGATGTGGTGAAATATATGAGGAGCCATAAACAGGAGGCAAGCCCCAATGGGACAAAGAAAGACAAGAAGCAAAAGAAAGTGCCAAAGCAACCCAATGTTGAGCCAAGTAAGAAGCAGAAAAGAAAAAGAAACCCAAGAAGCTGAAGACGCCAACCAGGAAATTTCAAAGTTATACACCCCTGGTAGCAAGCATTAACGAAGTGCTCACCCAGGTGAGGTAAAAAAACCTGTCGGTACCACCACCCAAGCTCAAGGGTAGCAAGCTAAAACATGATCAAACTAGATATTGTAAGTTTCATAAGGACGTGGGACACAATACCCACCAATGTATCCAGCTGAAGGACCAAATTGAAAGACTGGTTTGAAAGGGAGACTTGAGGGAATTTGTAGAGTGACTCTTAACTCCGAGCTCTATAGCTAGCAAGAACAATCTGTCAGGCCGAGAAGCACCAAACCGCCCACGAAACGACAATGGGAACACCTCAGAACCCCCAAACATCGTTCACATGATTTTCGAAGGGCCTGTCACTAGGGACACGTCTAGTGGGTAGTGGGCATACATCTGAGAAGCTTGGTTGATCAAACAAGGTGAGTTCATGAACATGTCTGAGCATGTTAACAAGATTTTTTGCCAACAAGACACCCTGATCACGTTTACTAAGGAGGAAGCGAGTCGTATTTAGGATGACCTCGAAGGGCTCCCTACTGAGTATCAGGACATATTCGCATGGTCTCATGAAGACATACCCGGCATCGATCCAAGTATAATCTGTCGCTGGCCCAATGTTCGACCCGATCATAAACCAATGACATAAAACAGAAGGGCTTTCAATCCGGAAAGATACATTGCTATCAATGAGGAGGTCCAGAAGCTCCTAAAAGTAGGATTTATCCAAGAGGTCAAGTATTCGAAGTGGTTGGCTAATGTTGTCCTCTTCAAGAAGGCAAATAGGAATTGGCGAGTTTGTATAGACTACATCGATCTGAATAAGGCCTACTCGAAGGACTACTTTCCACTTGCTCAGATAGACCAGCTCGTCGACACGACGGCCGGCCACGAGCTGCTCAACTTCATGGACGCTTATCTTGGATATAACCAGATAAGAATGGTCGAGGAGGATCAACTAAAGATGGCTTTCGTTACTAACCAAGGGCTCTATTATTACGTGGTCAAGCCCTTCGGGCTAAAGAATGCTGGGGCAACCTACCAGAGCTTGGTCAATAAGATGTTTGCCGATTGATTGGCAAAACAATGGATGTCTACATGGATGACATGCTAATAAAATCTATCTGAGCAAAGGACCATATGGCTGATCTCCGAGCAAGCTTCGACACTCTTTGAGAATATGGGATGAAACTCAACCCGATGAAATGTGCCTTTAGGGTTAGCTCGGGAAATTTCCTTGGATTTTTAGTCAACCAACAAGGAATAGAGGTTAACCTAGCTAAGGCCCAAGCAGTTATAGACATGCACTCACCTTGGACTATAAAAAAGGTGTAAAAACTCATCGGCATGATTGCGCCTCTCTCCAGATTTGTTTCTCGGGCTACCGACAAGTGCTATCCATTTTTTAAGGCACTTAAGGGGAGGTTTGTGTGGAGTAGGGAATATGAAGAAGACTTCCAAAATTTGAAAAGGTATTTAGCCACACCCCCGCTCCTGTCCAAACCTTTGCTTGGAAAAATATTAACCGCCTATCTAGCCATATCCGAAAAGGCCGTAAGCTTTGTTCTCGTCTGAGAAGAAGACGGAGTACAGAAGCCCGTATACTCTACAAGCCATGCATTCTAGGGTGCTGAGGAGCTGTACCCTCCACTAGAAAAGTTGGCATTTACGTTGGTCATTTTTGCTCGAAAGCTGCGGCCCTACTTTGAAGGCCACACTATACAGGTCCCCGCCAAGTTCCCTCTCCATCGGGTCCTTCAAAGCCCAAAAATATCAGGAAGGATGGCCAAATGGTCAGTCAAGCTCGGCCAATACGATGCCCATTTTGTACCGAGGATAGCCATTTAAACTCAAGCCCTTGCAGATTTCATCACCGAGTTCACTGACGTCGAGCAAGGCACACTGTTGGCTGAGAAGGCGTCCATGGAAGTACGAGATGCCCCCAGCTATAGTGAGAATCATGCCATGTCGGAACCAGAATGGAAGCTTTTTGTCGATGGATCTTCCTCAGTGGAAGGTTCAGGCGCTGGGCTGGTGTTGACAAGCCTGGATGGTTACAAAGTAATCTACGTACTTCAATTTTACTTCAAGACCTCGAACAACGAGGCAAAATACAAAGCGCTCCTGGTCGGACTTCGAATTACCAAAGATCTTAAGGTAGGTCGCATTGTCATCCATAGTGACTCAATGCTACTTGTCCAGCAAGTCGCTGGAGTATTTCAAGCCCGAACAGAGTCAATGGCCGCATATTTACAAGAGGTCAAGATCCTGCTTGGGCAGTTCAAGTCTTATTCGTTCAAGCAAATCCCTCGATCAGAAAACTCGAAGGCAGATGCACTTGCTCAGCTCGCCTTGGGTCTTGGCGATAGTGACCTTGCTTCAGTCCCCATTGAAAGGTTAACCGAGCCGAGCATAAACAAAGAAGTAGCAAGTGTGATAGAAGAGCTCGAGGCCACATGGATGGATCCGATCATCATATACATGACCATAACTGAATTACCTGACGACCGAGAAGGGGCACGTCACATTCACAACAGCTTGGCCCGGTATTCAATAATCGACGAAAAATTATATAAATGACGTTACACCATACCATGTCTGAAGTGCATAAGGCCCAAAGAGGCTGAGTATCTAATGAAGGAGATTCATGAAGGCCCATGCAGAAACCATTCTGGGGGGCAATCCTTGGCCTAAAAATGTCTTTGGCAAGGCTACTACTGGCCGACAATGGAGCAGGATTGCAAAGACTACACGCGAAAATACCTCAAATGTCAGCAATTCACAAGGGTGCCCGGACACCATGCCGAGCCACTCACTTCAGTTACATTGGTGTGGCCATTTGCTAAGTGGGCCATTGATTTGATCAGGCCCCTTCCTCAAGCTCGATCCTAATTTAAGTACTGCATTGTAGGTATTGATTACCTCACCAAATGGGTCGAGGTGGAGCCATGCATCGATATGACCGAGGCAAAGTATACCAACTTTGTGTGGAAAAACATCATTTGTCGGTTCAGAATCCCGTATACCATCGTCACTGATAATGCAAAATAGTTTGAGTCCTCAATTCTTCTCCGCCTGTGCCAGTAGCTCGGCATCAAGAAAGTCTTCTCCTCTCTAAACTACCTACAGAGCAACAAGTAGGTAGAAGCGGTCAACAAAACAATCAAGGATAACTTGAAGAAGAAGCTTGAGGGCCTCAAGGGAACATGGATTGATAAGCTCCAAAAAGTGCTTTAGGCTTACCGAACAACTGCTTAGACAGCTACCAGAGAGACTTCATTCTCACTCGTGTACGAAGCAGAGGCAATCATCCTAACGGAGGTGGGATTGCCTAGCTTCAGGGTTGAGCATTGCGACAAAATCCAAAATGTCAAGGTCATGATGTCCAAACTTGACTTGCTCGAGGAAAAGAGGAACTAGGCAGCAATCTGTAATGTAGCCCAGAATTAAGTCGTGGCTCGATATTACAACAAGCGCTTACAACCGAAAAGCTTCAAGGTCAAAGATTTCATACTCAAAAAGGTCATGGCTCCGTAGCCCGGGGTGGGGTCCTTTGGTCCAAAATGAGATGAGCCATACAGGGTCGTTGGAATTATCTGGCCAGGCACTTATAGACTATCTAACATGGAGGCAACTTTTTCGGTCATCCTTAGAATGCTGAGCTTCTTAAGAGATTCTTTTGTTAAATGATGCCAAAAACCCTTTTTGACCTCTGGCCGTATTTTTTTGTAACTAGGCCTATTTAATAGGACTGGAATGTAAATATAGAATATCAATGAAACATAAATTCCTGCACTATTCCATCGAGCAATAAGTGGTTAAGGAATAGACAAATCCCGAAGAGGGATATTGTAGCTCCAGCCTAGAGGGCCAGGCTGCAAATCCCAAAAAGGGAGAGCTGTCCTAATTAACTAGATTAGGGGTTTGATCAGCGTTCAATCAACCATGTTTGTTACTGTACGGACTACCTAGAAATAGTCACCCTAGCATAACAATTGCCCGACCACCATTAGACTTGTATAAGTTTCCATAAACTTAAACAAGTGTATGGGGTGATAGGGTATCACACCATTTGTGCTCTGCTTAACCGAGAAATGGGGGTTCCCTGCTCGAATTAACTCGATAACTACCGAGACATTAAACTCGGCAACAATAGGACTGAAAAAAGGAGCTCAAAAAACTAAGATCTAGGAATGCCCCTCCCTAGGAGCATCCAATTTGGTTTGAATTCCTTAATCAACTCCGAGGCTGAGGCCTATGTTAACTCAGCAAAACAAAGGCTAAACTACATTCCCGAGAAACTCCTCACCCAAAAGTATGAATATATCTACTCGAGAACAATCACACTTGGAAAATATTAAATATGAAACATACAAGAATCCGAGAAGCGATGAACTTGGGAAAGAAATTTCATTAAAAATAGTGGTGGGGAGGTACAGTTAACCAAGCACCTCCTAAGCCTGGATACACAAAATAAAACCAAAAAGGAAGAAACAAAAGATAAGCCTTGGCCCCATCCCCAATATTGTCCTCGCCGCCACTGGTGCCTTGCTCATCCCTGTCGTCTATGCGGTCCACTTCAACTACCTCTTCCCCCTGCTCCAGCTGCTGAGTTGTGCTCTACTCTGGCTCGACTATAAGTGACTAGTCAAAGCCCTTAGCCTTAGGATGCTTCTAGATAAGAGAGTCTCAGAGGTCTGTCATGCTGAAGTAGTAGTAGTCGGCGTACTTTGGGGACGCCTTGAACTCCTCCATAGCTTGGGCGAGTCAGCCAGGGAGCTCCTCCAAGACATGCCTATTCTCTACCTGAGAGGCCTCCAGCTGGCCCCTAAGCAAAGTGTCCTCGTCCTTGGCCAGTTCAACTGCTCTCGTTGCCTCCTCGGTCGCTGCCTTGTCCTGGTTGGCTTTTCCTTTCGCCTTCCTCGACTCCTCCTCGGCCCGAGAAAGGGACTTTTTGATTTGGTTAAGCTCTGTGATTTTCTCACCGAGCTCCTTCTCGACCTCCCTTCTCCCGAGGAAGGTCTTTTTGTGCCTCTCTTTCTCTAGGTTGAATTCCTTCAACCCGGCCGCATAGGCCATGTGCACGAAGGCGCATGTTTGAGGAAAATAGGACTATCAATGTGCAACAAAAAGAATAGGAAAAGAAAGGAAGCTTGGGGCAAAGTAAGCACTCACCTTGACGACAGAACAGAAGGCAACTTTAGACAAGCCTTTGAAATCCTTTCCTCGGAGGTTTGCCAAAAAGTCCTCCTTGCAAGACAGCATCCTCGAGGCGGTAGAGGATGTGCCGGCGGTATTTCGGGCGCCTCCTTTGGGGAACTCCCAAAGAAGGCACCACGGTTGTAATGGCAGCAAGAGGTGTCTAGCTCGACGAAGCCTTGGTCCTCGTCGGCTGGGGTGGTTGCTCTTGGACTGATGTGGATGGTTGCTTGGGCCACGGAGGAAGTTCCATTCTTGGAGTCCTCTTGCACTTCTTCCTGATCACCATAGCCTTGCCCTTCTTCTTACGGAGGCTCTCCATGAGAGTATGCCTCTCTTCTATGGTGCTCGATCGTAAAGACATTTCTACAGTCAAAATCCTTCCAAGTTAGAACAAGGTCAGCAAGCTAAAAAAAAAACTCGAGGTTGACCACCAATCCAGAGCTGGCAAGATGGGTATAAGAGCCAAACCATGACCTCGAGGTCCTCATCTGCTATGGGTGGCCCTGCGTCGAAGGAGCCTTTCCACGAGTCCTCAGAGCTGGACAATGACGGCTCCCTCATCGACCTCCCAGATCGGGAAGTGCTTGGCCCTGGGATGTTTGCGATGCTCAACCTTGCAACTGTCACCTACCCAGCTGATTGGGCAAGTTGGGTGTTTAAATGGGGATTGATTCTATTGGGTTCCCCAAACTGGCTGTAAAGGGAGAGCATCTCTTTTTTGAGCAGAAACGACTGCTTCCTTATTGCCTCTGGCTTTTCAAACAGGTCTTCAACCACCATGATTACGTGGCTCAACGCCCGTAGTCTCTTACTCCATACGTGCCCCTACTCAAAGCTTGTTGAGACACGCTGGTCATCAGGGACGGTCTCACCGGCTTGAGCTAAGTAATTACTCCCGACGTAAAACCATTCATACTTCCAAAGTTTGTTCGAGTCAGAGTTGCCTAAGATAAAGTCCTTCCTAAAGCCGGTGACATAGTACCAACCAAACTACCGGGGAAGCTTCTTCATCTTGTATACTTGTTTGAATGCCTCCCACGGCATCTCTGTAGCCCGATAGTACCTCCATAACATGTACATCCTGATCAGCGAACTGTAGTTGTTTAGGTTAAGTTGAGCAAGGTAAACATTCAGATCATTAAGTGCCCAGCATAGAAAAGGGTGAAACGACAGGCGTAGCCTGGCTCTAAAAAGCTCTACATATAAAGTGATACAGCCCTCGGTGGAGTCAAGGGTGGGTCATTCTCCTCCGGCATGATGAGGATGACATCATCTAGGATCCAAACTCGACAAGCAAATCCTCAAGCCAAGACTCCGTCATGGCACTGGTGTAGGCTGTTGTCGACGTCTGCCCCAGCCAGGTGATTTGGTAGGCTATCACTCCTCAAACTCGAGTAACTCTGACCCTCTCATCCTCCTCCATAGGGCTTTCGACTGGCCCTGCCTCCTCGGCTCTTCACTCCTTGTCGGAGATGTCGATGGTTACCCTACCCACAACCAAGACAGGGGCCCCGGAGTCTCAACTGGAGGTACTTGGAACATCGGCTGCAGCCTCCAATTCGGCCCACTCCTGGGTAGTAACTTGGGACATTCTGGTGGTGGCTGCTTTGATGTAAGGATCCTCACCCCTGTACAATCTCATCGGGTGCTCCCTATCTAGCATATTGAGGAACTCTTGTTCAGGGATAGTCTGGGAATCGACTCTCAAAATTTTGGCCAACCGGCCAGCCCCATTATGCTTTGGGGATAGACTTTCCACATCGACTTCCATAGATGACGATGAGCCAGTCTCAAAACTGCTTTCTGACCAAGAAATATTAATGTTATGTGAATCTGGCTGGTCATTCATCTTTTTCATGCACCTCGGGAAATTATCTGTTCGGGCTGTGAAAGCTTGGGAACAAAAAGTTCTCGGGTTACTGACTATAGCTCGATAGCAAAAACTCAAGAGCAATGAAATATGGCTTTGATTACATGTGTAAATGGTGGAGGGGAAAGGCCCTATTTATAGCTGCTTTAGGCGGGCAACCCGGGTGTAGAAAACGAAGAGACATGATGATTATGCCTGTCAGGAGGTACAGTCACTCACAGAGCGACACATGTCTCCAATTTCCTTTGCGTGACCTTTCGTTTTGCATACCTCGGGATGCCTCTTTATCTTTTATTCTGAGCTAACCTCATCCACTTGGCATAGTCCACCTAGCTAGAAACCGATAAGGTGAACTGGGGGACTACTGTTGAGGGTGAGCTTGGCGCCACCACCGAGAAGCCAAACTCTGGGTGGTCGGCCAAACAGATCAACAGAGTTACAAGGAGCTTAATATTGACCCCGATTAGATGTCATGTCTAAGGTGCTTCTTAGAGTCCCCCAGTCCACACCTCATCAAGCTACCACCTTGGACTGAGTACCAGCTGGGGTCGAACTATTCTCACTCTAAAGTGGACTACTACTCGCTATCATAGGCCAACAGATGGCAAACAACTCACCGTCTGATGGGGGCCAATCCATCAATGGAGGGACATGACACTTGTCTTTTGCCACCTATCACGCCTTGATGTGACACTCAGGTTGTGGTCAAAACCCGCTTAAAACCTAGTCCAAGTGGTAGCCTATAAATAGGATGCATTTATGGCATTTTGGCAAGCAAGCTCCTTCCCACCTAACAAGTTCCCAACCTCTACCAAGCAACCCCTGCCTTGAGCATCGGAGAGCCTTTTTAAGTTGACTGACCATTTCTTACCTCCAAAGCATCCCTCCTCTTGTTGCAAGTCAACCCGATCAAGCAGAGACGAACGAGGAAGAACTAAGTACCATGCATCGCCACACGCAGTGTTGATTTGACACTAGACCTCGGTAAGTATCAACAGCAATGGTTCAGGCGAATAGAGCTGGGCACCATCACCTCTTTTTGGTAGTTATTTGACACCTTCTCCTCTACATTTTTGACAACTAGGACAAGGAGGAAGGAAGTAACTCACCTTTATGCCATCAAATAAGGGTATGGAATATATCAACCGATTCACTCGAGCTACGTTAGAGGTAAGGTGTATTGAAGACGAGAACCTAAAACATGCATTTACAGAGGTCCTTCAAGATAGGAACCTAACCTGGTCACTTACCTTTAAGCCGTCAAGCACTTTCTCTCAAATGCTTGAGTATGCTCAAAGGTATGCTAATGCGGCCAAATACATAAAGAGCCGTCGAAAAGGTAAAGGTAGCAGTGGAAAGAAGGGGAAGAAGCAAAAGACTCCACCTGAGTAGCTCAACGCCAAGCAGAACAAGAAGCCAAAGAAGGAGAAGTAGAAAGTCAACAAAACCAAGGCCCCAACCGAAAAATTTTAAAGCTACACACCCCTGGTCACCAGCATTGATGAAGTATTGACCTAGATGAGCAGTCAGAATTTATTGGTGGATCCGCCCAAGTTAAAGGGAAGTAAGGCCAAGTGGGATCAGAATGAGTACTACAACTTTCACAAGGACATCAGGCATAATACCTATGACTACATCCAACTTAAGGACCAGATCAAAAGGCTGGTTCGACATGGGCATTTACAGGAATTTGTAGAGCGAGTCCTAACTCCTACTTCCATGGCCAGAAGAAACAACCAGCCAACTTGGGATGCACAATACCAACCACAATGAAGGTGGGAATGCCCTGGATCCCCGAACATTGTTCACACGAACTTCGGTGGGCCTGTTACTGGGGAGACCTTGAGTGGACAACGAACCTATGCTCGGGAATCTCGGCTAATCGAGAGAGGCAACCTTATGAATATGTCTAAACACATTAACAAGATCTATCGATAGGATGATGTCCACATCACTTTCATCGAGGAGGAGGTAGATAAACTTGTTCACTTGTACAAAAATGCCCTTATATGCAAACCCTAAATCACCAACAACATTGTCCAACATGTGTTGATCAACAATGACAGTTTAGTCGACATTATGTTTAAGTAGGCCCACAACAAGTTGAAGATCAGTAACACCAATCTTGTTCTAGTCGAACAACCACTCTATGGCTTCACTAGGGAGTGCGTTTGAGTAGTCGACAAGGTCTGCCTGCAGTCACCTTTGGAGAGGGGGTTGCTTGGCTCGTCGACTTTCTTGTCGTTGATAAGCCCTCTCAGTACAATATCATCACTGGGTGACCAACTCTAAATGCCCTGAAGGTTGTGGTCTCCATCTACCACCTTGTGATGAAGTTTTCGACAGAGAATGGGGTTGCAGTCATCATATCACAAGAAAAGGATTCCTGATATTGCTATACAAACGCCGTCAAGGAGGCTTCAGGTCGGCAATTAAGGACTTCAATTATATATAAGGTAGATGAAATATCACTCCCAACCGAGTAGAGGTGCAAGATGCTTTTCGACCTAAATCCTCGACTTCTGGAAGAAGAGGTAAGAGCCACACCTATGGAGGAATTGGTGCCGTACAATCTAGACCCCAAGCATCCCGACCGAGTGGTCCAACTCAGTTCTCAACTAAAACTTGAGCTTTGGGCTGACGTAGAGAAGTTTTTTATGGAATATCAGGATGTGTTCACATGGTCCCAAGAAGAGATGCTTGGCATTAACCCCAATATCATCAGTCACCACCTCAATGTCCATCTCGAGTGTAAACCAATCATCTAGAAAATAAGAGCCTTCAACCCAGAGAGGTATGCCACCATTAACAAGGAGGTTCAAAAGCTCTTGAAGGCTAGATTCATCTGAGAAGTCACCTACCTAGAATGGTTGGCAAACATAGTCCAGGTGAAAAAATCCAATGGAAAATGGCAGGTCTGTATCGATTACACCAACCTCAACAAGGCCTACTGGAAGGACTACTTTCCACTTCCCCAGATAGACCAACTCATGAACATGACAGCTGACACGAACTATTAAGCTTCATGGATGCTTACTCTAGCTACAACTAGATTAGAATGGCCAAGGAGGACCAAATTCAGGCTGCTTTCAACACAGACCAAGGACTTTATTGTTATGTAGTTATGTCCTTTGGACTAAAGAATGCTGGAGCCACCTATCAGCATTTAGTAAACAAGATGTTTGCTCGGTTGATCGGCAAGACCATGGAAGTCTATATGGATGACATACTTGTCAAATCGATTCAAGCAACGGACCACATTACCGATCTCTGAGTAAGTTTTGATTTCCTTTGGGAATATGGGATGAAACTCAACCCGACCAAGTGCATATTTAGTGTTGAATCTGATAAGTTCCTTAGATTTATGGTAAACCAAAGGGGTATCGAGGTTAACCTAGCTAAAGCCCAAGCTATAATTAACATGCATTCACCCTGCACCATCAAGGATGTACAAAAGTTGACAGGCATGGTAACTGCCCTATCTAGATTCGTATCCTGGTCTACCGACAAGTGCCATCCATTTTTTCAAGCACTTAAAAGGAGGTTTGACTGGAGCAAGGAGTGTGAAAAAGCATTCCAAGACCTTAAGAGGTACTTGGCCATGCCCCACTCTGGTCTAAACCTTTATCGATGAAGTACTATATGCTTACCTAGCCATGTCTGAGATGGTTGCATGCTTGATCCTCATCTGAGAAGAAGTCAGTGTCTAGAAGCCAGTCTACTATACCAACCATGCATTTTAAAGTGCTGAGGAGAGGTACCCTCTATTAGAGAAACTCGCGTTTGCTCTGGTCACTTCTGCCTAGAAGCTCCAACCATACTTCTAGGGTCATACAATTTGGGTCCCAACTAAGTATCCCTTATCCATCGAGCAGAGCACCCTATTTGTCGAGAAAGCTCCTATCAAAGCTTAAGACTTTCCCGGTAGTAGCGAAAGCAACGTTGCCACTAAGCCCGAGGTGGAGTGGAAGTTATTCATGGATGGATATGTTCTGAAGGGGGTGCTGGCCTAATACTCACCAGCCTGGATGGATACATAGAAATTTAGCCCTTCGCTTTGACTTCAAGACATCCAACAATGAGGCCGAGTATGAAGCGTTGCTAGTTGGGCTTAGAATTGCACGAGATCTTGGAGTGGACTGCATCTACTTCCACAGTGATTCAATGCTTGTCATCCAGCAAGTCATCGGGGAATTCCAAGCCTGAACAAAGTCCATGACTGTTGATTTAAGAGTGGTCAAGGCGTTGTTGGGGCAGTTCAAAGCTTATTCTCTCATCCAAATCCTGAGATCTAAGAACTTCGAAGCTGACACCCTTGCTTGGCTTGCCTCAGGATTGGGCGATAGCAAATTGACATCTGTCCTGATCGAGAGATTAACAAAGCCAAGCATCGCCAAAAAAGTGGCCAATGTAGTCGAAGGGTAAGAAAGCAGCTGGATGGACCCAATCATTCGATACTTGACCAAAGCTGAGTTGCAAGGCAACCAAGAATAGGCCCAACATATTTGCAAGAGCTTGGCCCTATATTCAATGATCGGGGGAAAAATCTATAGACATGGCTGCACCACCCCGTGCTTGAGATTTCTTAAGCATTGGGAGGCTTAATAACTTATGAAAGAGATCCACGAGGGATTGTGTAGCAACCATGTAGGAGGAGCGTTCCTTGGTCCAAAAATGCCTCTGTCAAGTGTACTACTGGCCGACCATGGAGCAGGACTACAAAGAGTTTACGCAGAAATGACTCAAATGTTAGTAGTTTGCTCGGGCAATTAGGCACCATGCTGAGCCGCTTAGCTCAGTCTCATCTGCCTAGCCATTTGCTAAGTAGGCTATTGACCTAATCAAACCTCTCCCTCAAGCACCATCTCAGTTCAAGTATTGCATAGTGTCCATAGACTACCTCACCCAATAGGTAGAGGTTGAACCATGCACCAACATGACCAAGGCCAAATGCAACAACTTTATCTAAAAGAGCATTATCTACCAATTTAGGATTTTGCATACTATAGTTACCGACAACACAAAACAATTTGAATCGTCAAGTCTTATCTGCCTATGCAAGCAGCTTGGCGTCAAGAAGGTTTTCTTCACGCCTAAGTACCCTTTAAGCAACAGGCATGTTGAAGCAGTTAACAAAATAATCAAAGACAACCTAGAGAAAAACTAGAGGACCTCAAAGGTGCATGGATCGACGAGCTCCCAAAGGTCCTCTAGGCATACCAAACAATGGGTTAGACTACCACAAGGGAGACTCCATTCCCCCTCGTCTCTAGGTTTGAGGCCATCATCCTGGTAAAGGTTGGCTTGTCGAGTTCAGAGTTGAACATTATGATGAGCTGTAGAATGCCAAACTCATGATTCCCAAACTCAACCTATTGGAGGAGAATAGAGATCAAGTAACAATTTACACTATAGTTTGTAACCAAGTTGTTGCTCGATACTACAACAAGAGAGTTTGTCCGAGGAGTTTTAAAGTCAGTGACTTAGAGTTCAAGAGGGTCATCGTTTAGCAGCCTAGGCTCGGGTCATTTGGACCAAAATGGGACAAGCCATTTAAAGTAACTAGCATTGTACAGCCAAGCACATATAGGATAGCAGACATGGAAAGGAACATGATTGGCCACCCTTAGAATGTCGAGCACCTAAAGAAGTTTTATTGTTAGTAAAAAGACAGAATTCCTTTTTTGACCTTTGGCTTCATTCTTTTGAAATTGTAAGGTTTGCTAAGCAGAACCAAAAAGTATAAAAATGTTAATGAAAATATCCATTTTAAAAAATTCCTCTAAGCAATTCACATCGAAAAGACTACAACTCCCAAAGAGAGAAGGCCACCCTAACTCCACTCCACGGGACCGAACCAAAACTCCCAAAGAAGGAGGGTCATCCCATAAACTGAACTAGGGGCTGGTGGGCACGATCATGACCATGAGTGGATTTAAAACACCAATCCACTAGTCCGTCATGAGGTGGACGACCAGACGAAGAGTTGCCCTGACATGTCTATAACTCTAAGGAAACAAACTCCCGACCACAAATAGACTTGTAAAAGTTAAAATAGACTTAAAAAAGTCTAAGAGGGCTACTGGGCACTACACACCATTGTAGTTAACAAGGGTCGAGAAATTGGGTCTTCCCTACTTGGCTGAACAAATGGAAAAAAATGAAATTAAGGTTTTGTTTTCGAGAAGTACGTTTTTAAGAAGCACTGAACTTGGAAAAAAATGAGATTAAGGTTTCATTTTTGAGCAGTTCATTTCTACGAAACGTTGAACTTGGAAAAATAAAATTAAAATTTCTTTAAAAAAAAATTTAATTGTCTTTGGGAGGTACAAATAACCGAGCACCTCCCAAACTTGGATAGAAGAAAATTACAAAAATACAAAATTTATTCCTAGGCTCCGTTCCCAACATCACCGTCTTCACCGTTGCCATCCTTAGCATCTAAGTCCACTACCACATCTTGGCCGACCTGCTTCGTGTCCTCACCCATCTCTGGCTTGACCACTAAGGACTTGTCCAAGGTAGCAGCCTCGGGATGTTTCTTTAAAATATATTCCTGCAGATCTTTCATCCCTAGGTAATAATTGTTTACGGAATCTATAGACCCCTTGAAGTCCCCACCATCTGGGCTAGCCTACCGGGTAGCTCCTCCCTCAAAAAGTGTTGATGCTTGTCCTTGGTGGCCTAGAGGGTAGCCCGTGCCTAGTCTACCTCAACTCAAGCTTGGTCCACCTCGGTCCGTACTTTGTCTGATTCTTTTTGGGCCTTCCTCGCTTAGTCCTCGGTTTGGGTAACATCGGCCTTTGCATGGTTAAGCTTGGCATCCCTCACCTCGAGCGCCTTCTCCGCCTCGTCTTTCTCCTTGTCGGCCTTGTCGGGCTTCCTCTGCTCAAGGTAGAAGTAGCGCTCAACAATGAAGTCTACCATCTTCATATATGCAAAGACCTGCAAGGAGAAGCGGTCAGTAGAAAAGACATTGAGAAAATATTGCAAGTGAAAAGGACCTTTGGATATAAACTCGACGTACCTTGACAAATAACTAGAAGGCGGACCGGACGTAGTCTGAGAAGGTCTCTTGAAGTGCTTGCTCAAAAAAATCCTCCCCAGGTATGGCATCGTTGATAGCCTCAACCATGATGCGTCACATGGTGGGACGCCTCCTGGGGGGCTTGGATAGTGGTGGCTGTACAAAGGCAACTGTAGTGGGCGAACAGTCTCAGCTAGACGACCTGCCAGACCTGGTCGATGGCGGCTGTATGGGTGGTTGCTCGGTGGTAGGAGGCTATTCGGTCCTTAGGGTCCTCTTCCTTTTCCTCTTCAACCCCGAGACCACTTTCCCTCTTGAGCGGCAGAGGTTCTCCATCATCCTCTGCCTCTCCTACCTTGACATTTGTTGTGAAGACATGTCTACAGGAAAGAAATCACCAAGTCAAAACAAGCTCAACAAAACTCAAAAAAAAAAACTCAGAGCTTACCCCCAATCCAGAGCTAGCACGATAGATATAGATGCTTGATCACGACCTTGAGGCCCTCATCCACAATAGGTGGACCCAAATCAAAGGAACCACTTGAAGAGTCTTCTGAACTAGACATTGATGGCTCCCTCCTTGGCCACCCAAATCGGCTGGTGTTCGGCCCTGAGATATCCAAGGCATTGGGCTTGCCAAGCTAGACCCCTAAAACCAGTCGTAGTGGGAAAGGTCGGTCATCTGGAGTAGGAAGGATTGCTACCGAGTAGACTCGGGCTTTGTGTATAACTCCTTCACTACTTCAATGATCTTGATTGGCACCTACGGCCTCTACAACTAGATGTGTCCCTACTCGAATATCCTTGAGACTTGTTGATCCTTGGGTACCACTTCGCCGGCCCAAGATAAATAATTTCCCTCAATGAAGAACTACTCGGACTTCCAAAGGTTGTCCGAGTTGGGGTTGCCAATAAAATCCATCTTAAATCGAGAGAAGTAGTACCATTCTGACTACCGAGGAAGCCTCTTTATTTTGTACTCCTGCTTGAAGGCTTCCCATGGCATCTTGGTTACTCGGTAATACTTACAGAGAATGTACATCCTGATGGAGTGGTAGCAGTTTGGGTTAAGCTGAGCAGGGCACATGTTCAAATCATTCAATGTTGAAAAAATAATATGCAGTAGAATTTTTAAAAAATTTATATTAGAGTATTTTTCAAAACATAAGTTTGACATGCTATATGCATAAATTAATCAGATCTTACTAACCTTTGAATGCCAAAGAACTCCCGTAATCCGTGAAGAGAAGTAACGTTCCAGAAGAGCCTCAACCAACTAGACTTCTTTGCTATTCTCTATCCATGATCGGAGTGAGTGTGGGCTCACATGTATAGCTCTTCCTCAAGGTAATTCTCCTTCCAACCAATTGAGAGAACCTAAAACTAGTGTTCGTGATTTGTGAACAAGAGCCCTCAGGGAGTTTCAGAATCTCACCAGCAGAGTTTCACTCTTAATCTCTCAATTGATCTAAATAACTCATGAGAATTTATCCCTATTTATAGAGGTTGGGTCTAGGATCATTCTTTATCAGATAAGGTCTCAAAAATTTGAATCAAAATCAAATTTGGATCAAATCCAGGTAAAAATGCGTGATTTTTATTCTACACATAGGCAGGCCGATTTGTCTAACCAGCCGGCCAAACTTGCCCCATCAGCAGGCCAAACTTGAGGATCGACATGCCAAATTGCCAAAAAAAAATCCAAGCAAATCTTTTATTTTTCACCCGAGATTCTATAGGATAAATCCCTAGTTTTAATTCAAATAACCCAATAGAGAAGTTATCTAATTAAAACAACTTTATCTAGATAATCTCTAAGAAAATAAATAGATTCCTAATAATTCTACAAGTTTATCTTGATTTAATTTATCTGAAATTAAATCAACCGATAAATAGACAAGAATGATCCAATGCTAATAATTCAACAAGTTTAATCTTGAATTAATTTTGTCACAAAATTAATTCAACCGATAAACAGACATGAATTATTTGATTCTTTCAAATTTCAATCAATCTAATAAATATGACATAAGTCACCAATAATTGAAAAAGCACGTCATATCGTTACAGGATTTTGTGAGCTAGCAAAGGGGACCAAATAGACCTATATAGTTCAAGCTCTTGATAATTATGAAACCCAATATCCCATATATACATTTCATAATTATCAACTCCAACGCTACTCCACTAAAAGCTTGGAGTTGCACTCTCAAACTCTATAGAATTACGAAGCCCGTATAGCTAAGTCTCCATGACATATCATAATGTACCGTATCCCCATAGGATTATCCACAATCGGCTTAAAGACAAGTTCAGTCTTACCTTTCTAACTATTTTAACCTTACATTCCATTATCTCACCGTCAGAAAACTTACCATCTAATGACGGTATACCATTCGGTTACACCTATGTATCCAAATGGTTGAGCGCTCTAGTTTTCTAATTACAGGATAACGCATATAAGAGGATATCATTACTCCTGAAGAGGAGCTATGGATTCCATATCTATGAATAATAGGTTTACGTTATCAAGAGTCATGCCTAAAACGTACCGGCATGCATACCACTATTAAAATATGGGTGTCACCCTTTGGTACATCAAAAGACACAAGTCAAGACAACGGGCCTACTATTCATCTCAGGATTAAGCTACAATACAAATGATTGTCTAAAGTGAATCGATTTGCCAAGACAGGATTATTAATCCAAATCAATTCACTTTATGTCTCGATCCAACACATCGTCACCTATGACAACGTGCCAATGTTTCTATTCACGGAGTCCACCTCTGATGGTCAAGGCAAACCATCTCCCAATAGGGATGTAGACAACATAACAATCTTTACATGAGACCTTATCTGTTGAATTATTGGGGTCAGATAATTCTTGTCTGTTTATCGGTTGATTTAATTTTAGATAAATTAAATCAAGATAAACTTGTAGAATTATTAGGAATCTATTTATTTTCTTAGAGATTAT
>CAMOHE010053320.1:55110-118661 GCA_946598075.1 Artocarpus hirsutus | reverse complement strand
TAGAAAGATTTGAAGCAGTTTTAGCTAGTATTTTGTTTTTCTTCTTTTTTTCACTTGGCTTCCATTTTAATTCTGTAGTTGTATTTTTGAAAAATTTAAATGATGATTAGTAATTTTATGATTTTTTAATTAGTCAATAAGTGACAAAAAACTATTTGTGATCAGATCACTCGTGGAATTTATATAGTTTTGCACTTTATTGTTTTCTTTGGTGAGGAGAGAGGAATTTTTTTTCCTAATTCTTTTTTTTTTTTTTTTAACAATATAGTCATTTTGTGCCCACAATGGACTTTGCTCTTTCCGTATTTTTGTTAATATAAAACAATTAATTTCTTGCTTGATAGTTTAGATACACTTGTAGAGTTTTTCTTTCAAAAATATAATTGTAGAGATGTATCGCAAATGGTTTATGGTAAATTTATTCAGTATAACATGGTTTTAAGGGATGAATCAATTCTAATTAAATTACTATTTTTTAATGGCGTTACTTCCACATAAAGGCGTTTGAATGGAACCGTTAGACTGGGTGATGTACTTTGCGAAGTAGAGGGTGTTGTACGTATTTGTAAAATAATAATAATAACAACAATAATAATAAAGCATGTACGATAGAACTCTTTTTTATTCTAATATATCGTCATTATTTTGGGTGTGAGGATTCTGTTATCCTTTTGTAGATTCTGTTATTTATTCTTTTTTGGTGGGACTTGGATCCTCTGTGTCTCTTTTATCTGTCTTTCTTTGTCTCTCAACTAATTTTAGACACCTCATCAAAAAATTTCAACTCAATTTTATATAACATGACCCGCTTAGACACATATTGATACAAACGCGGCTAACTCTAACCTTTGACTTATATAACATGCGACTCTAAATCAACTTGCAAAACTCAAAATTAATCCACAACATAAAACTAATTCGCGACATTTTGTAACTTTAAATGTATAATTTATGTACCAAAAATTATATTAAAGAACGTAAAACCCATATTTTCTCAAAATTCAATAACTTCCATACAACAAACACATCAAATGTAGTGTCAATTGATTGATACTATATATATTAAGGCAAAATATTATAAGTTATAGGTTAATTTAGTATGGAGTAAGTTTACAAGAATACGACCCTCATTTGGGCATGTCAATTTCGAGTTGACGTGAAAATATCCCGCTACTGATATTGTTTTTTATACTAATCCATAGAATGTCGTGTTGTTTTTGTATCGTAACCTATATTGTCAACTCTAAGTATAAAGCTTGCAAAAATTTAACTATACATACCTGGAAGCTAAGAGTACAATATATATGTTCATATCTTATTCATTGATAAACCTAGCGAATAAGTGGTAGATGACGTTGTGACTGTTCAAGTGAAAAAGGAGGAAAAAAAACTTTAAGCCAAAAGAAATAAGAAAAAAAATTATTATAGTTTTGATGGGAGATATCACGAAGGAATGAGAGCAGACCTTTATTTTGTGGACCTTACTTTAATAAATGCGGTTATAATCATTGCAAAAGCTAACGAAGTTTTTTATGAAAAATCTGGGTAAAATTAAGTTGGTGCTTTTTAAAGAGGTGTCTAAAATTGCTTGACAAGACGGAGAAAAGAGAGAGCGGACCTAAGTCTTTTTTGTGTGAAGGGAAAGGAATTTTTCTCTTTTATTCCTTTCCTTTTTCGTTAAACAATTATGTCATTCGTGATTACGTCCTTTTTCTACCATATGTATAGCTCATGGTAGAAAAGAGAAAGTTGACTTCTTTCAGTCTTGTTTGCATTATCTTAAAATCTTATCCTATATATTATTTTTCGGATGCAGTAATCGTGCATTTAGCTATTGTGTTAGTGTACCAACAACTTATGGGATTGAGTGACAAAGAATCCATTTTCCTTTAAGCAAGGTCTCGAGTTCGAGTCTTGTGTATGAAGAAACAGGTGTTAGGAGAGCTTCCCCGTATGGGTCCTACCCGGCTCGAATCTGGATTAGTCGGGACTTTCTGTGGGTTCGTGCCTCTATGTGGTGGGTCCGGATACCGGTTGGTTTTCATAAAAAAAAAAAAAAAGCTATTGTGTTAGTGTGTGTATATATATTTTTTCCCAAAAGGAATCTGTTGTATGCAGTATTGCGGGTACACTTTAATTTTAAATCAGCACCTAATCTTACCTTATTTGTTTAATCCAAATGCATCGCTCTAAATTCTTGAAAAAGGAAAAAAATAAAAAATAAAACAACACAATGCTTATGTGGTTGTAGCATAGCCAAGTGGTAAAAGATAGTTATGATAATTCTCTTAAAGTCTGGATTGATTATAAAAATTCCTCCTGAATGATAGCCATTGTAATACTTTACTTTCAAATTTCAAAACGTAATATTCGTTCCCTTTAAAGTATGAATCGTTAACAAAATTGGTCATTCTATTAGAATTTTAACGTAAAATTGACAAATAATTTTAAAATTAAGAGTATTTTGATAATTCTATTTATAAAATAATTATAAATTAAAACTATGATAAAAATATTCTTGATTGATGTTTAAAAACTAAAAAAAATTATTAAAACTATGATACCATTTAGATCCTTCTTTTTTTCAATATACCAAAGTTTTCTTTAAGGTTTTATTAATTTTTTTCACACCCAAAAAGTATTTTGAAATTTTAAAAGTTATAGATACTAGTGAAATGAAAGAGAATATAACACAAATATATTTCACGTAACAAAAAATATAACACAAATTTTTTAGAGACAAAAAAAATCTAATAGTATTAATAAAATTTCTTTCAAATTTTTGAAGTTTTGTTATTTTTCTTTTAAAATTTTAAATATTTTTTGGGTGTGAAAAAATTAAAAAAAATTTAAAAAAATAATAGTATATCGAAAAAGAAGGAACAAGATAGTGTTTCGTTCTTAATTGATTTTATTTTGTTTTTAATTTTCAACAAAGACTATTTCTATTATGCTTTTTTTTTTTCGTTTTGTCAATAGGATTAGCAAAATACCCCTAACTTTAATATTATTTGTTAATTTTCCGTTCAAATTTTAACAAAATAACCATTTTTATTAATGCTTTATACTTCAAAGAAAACATATGTTATATTTTGAAATTTGAGGGGGCAAAAGGACAAAGTATTATAAGGGCTACAATTTAGAGGGATTTTGTAATTAGTCCTTTAAGTTGTTGTCAATACCAAAAGTAAAACTTTAACAGCTTAGTAAACTATGTATAAAATTATCATAAACATATATAATAACTAAAATAGACATGTATACTACTGGGATCTATTTTAGAGAAGGCCAAATAAGACCGAATCGAAGGTTGAATTTGCCCAGATGAATGCAGGGCCCAAATTGTCTAGCAAGTGAAACAAGCTAGCCATGTTAACAGCTACCAAGTTTTTGATATGCTCGTTTTAGATGGCTTAAATCGGCTTAGCTCATCCAAATCTCACTAAGCACTAACTCTTGAAACACTATAGTCGAAGTGTTTGTCTTGTCTAAAAGCGATCGATTAGAAACTGGAAAGTGCTAAATGGAAGTTATGATCCACCATATCAAATGGTTACTTGAGTTGAAGTGGTCTGAAATATGAGGCCAATGACCACCTGACATGTATCTCACTCCATTGAAAACTATTCGAGTCCACTATTTTTTGCACCGAAATCATTACACGCTGGGAAAAGCCACTATAAATAGGTCTCTAAGACCCGTCATTTGGGGTTTTTTCCCTTTTACAAATTTCATAATATTTATACTCACTTTTTAAAGTATAAAACTTGAGAAGAATTGTAATTTGTACTAGATTTCTCATCCTATTGAAGAAGACTCCTCAACAGCATACGTAGGTCAAATTGAACGAACTATTATAAATCGTTGTGTGGTTTTTTATATGGCATTTCTAGTTCATGATTACACTAATAATTTCACCTTAATCTATGACTAACATTTTCATTTAACTGAATTTGAGTTTAGAAGTCTATTTAGGACCTAATAACACTGATCAAGAGCCCAAACAACTTTAATCTAATTATTATTAAAATTTTGATTTTGTTTAATTTAATTGTTTAATACACGTGATTTTTTAATAACGTTACTCTTTTGAGTAGACCTTGAATTTCTATAGAAGATAATTTAACAACATTTATAAAGTTCTTTATCAAATTTTTATTGCTTATTAAATATTTTAAACATAATTTTTTTTGAGCTTTTGGAGTTTTGCGATTCCAAAATTTAACTAAAGCCGTACTTTTTATTTTTTTCTTCTACTACCACCTAAAAGCATACACAAAAACATAATCAAACGGACGCTTAACTTTAGTCGTGAAATTTGATTCATGAAAAAAAAATAAAAAAATAGAAACTGGAGGTTATATATGTATCCTAGCCAGGGCTTCGATTCAACTGATCAAGTCCAAACTTAAGATGTTGTTCTGTTAAATACGAAGGCTGTATTTATTATACACGATATGCTGGTTCGATAGAAATATGTGGCCACGTCATTCAAAATATTCTTTACAGAGTCTATTGGGCGGATATTATATCAACATTCAACCGACCCACTCTATACTGATAAGCTATAATTAATAAACCAAGTATTAAGTCCTTTCTAGTGATTGATCATGTGTCTGGACGCACTTTTATAAACCACGAAACTGTCATAAATCTAGAACTTTTTTTTAGTGCAAAATCTAGAACATTTTTAAAGTCAAAAGAACAATTACACTTGAAAATGATAAAATTTTTGCGATGTTATAGGCCACTATTTACTATATAATTATTTAAAAGTTCACAAGCCAAGGGGATGTAGCTCAAATGGTAGAGCGCTCGCTTAGCATGCGAGAGGTACGGGGATCGATACCCCGCATCTCCATTTTATTTGAGTTTTAACCTTGCGTTTTTGTGTAGCTTGATTTGCTTTGCTTGGTTTTGTTTTGTTTGTTTGTTTTTTTTTACTTCCTTGCTTTCCTTCTTTCTTTTCTTTTTTTTGGTGGCAAAACATGCCAGGTGCTATTATATAGATTAGAAATTTTATATGTTAATGAAAATTATATCTGTGCAAAACCCAAACCCGACACTTCAAAATGTAATGCAGTAATTGTCCCCTTTTTGTTGGAAATTAAATTTGCTATCGATACTAATAAGACAAGTAAGCAATCATGATCTAAGTAAATTTCATTTTTACACCGAAGAAAGAGAAAATGAAACTAGTATTATCTCTTCTATTTCAAGAAGCTCGAGCGGCTTGATCGAGCGAAAGAAATAACTACCGGCCCATCGTAAGCTGCAGAGCCAAATCTGGCTGCACAAGAGAAGTAGGGGAACCAGGTGCTCTAAACCTCTCATTCAGGTCAGAGGGAAATGGATGATGAGAATCCTGGTTATGGGGCATTGCCCATCCCTGCAAGGACGCTTCGCCAACAAACCCTGACGCCGGTGCTCTAAACAAACCAAAACCAGAAGAGCCATGGGGCAAGAAATTGCCATAGTCTGAGCTACTTGTGTTCATTAACAAATTCGGTTCACTTGAATCGGTGTTGTTTATGCCTACTGGCACAATGGCGGTGTTGCTGGTTGAAGCCACGCCAAGCATTTGAGGAGGCACTGAAGCCTCTGCTTGACTCGACCTGCCCATCAATGTGGCAGGCGGTGAAATCCCCATTTGTGGCAGAATATACGACTCAGGGCCATTATTTGAACCATTGATCCAAGGCTGAACTCCATAATTCTGCTGAAATTGGAAAGGAGCACTGGTCATGGTCCTGGAACCAACGACATTACTGTTGAGCGAAGCCAACTCATTATGGGTACCTAAACGTGCAAGTGTTTCCATTTCTTCTCTACCTTGCATAAAGAATTTATCCGAGCCAACTGAATTTGAGCCAGAAATACTTTGGGGTAGAAGCCTGCTGATTGTAAGATCATAAGCTGCAGGGTTGGGTATAACTTCCTCACAAAATAGTGATTTCTCATTCCTTGAAACTTCATTTTCTCCTATCCATCCAGGACCAAACTTGAGTTCAATAGGCAAAACACTTTCAATTTTCTTCAAAGCAATCTTCCAAACAACAGGCCCAAGGTCTGCTGCAAATCGAGCTATGCTTCTTGCATAACTATGCTCTAAATAAGCATTGTCTACCTGTTTTACATTTAACCAAGAGAGAATGATTATGCTAAGCACTAAACAGACGCAATACCTTCATACAGTTCAATGAAGAGAAAGTTTGTCTGAGCCATATGGCATCCTTCAACGTGCTCCCCACAATTTTTTATGTCCTTCCTTCGCTCAAGCCAACTAGTTACAGCTTCCCATTTAGGAAATGACAAAAAAAAAAAAGGAAAAAGTATCATACCTCCACTAATTGCTTCCGTTCTCCTTCAAAGACAGCCAGGGTAGACGGTTCATTTCGAAAAGACAAAGGAAACCTATATGTGTCACGCTTATTCTCATCAACTGGAAATTGCTTCTTTCCATACTTCAACACACTCCTCAAGACGGAAGCTGACAATCAAGATACATATGCATCACTATGGGAAGACTAGAGAATGTAACAACTGATGAAAACAAAAATTAAGTGGAAAATTTAAAGTGATAAACAAAATAGTCCAGACGCTATACCAGGAAATTCGTTTTCCCATTCAGACAACCAGCTAGTACCAGTCTCAGCACCCAGAGACCCATGAAAGACTCTATTTACTGCATCAGCATGTCGAAACATGCTAGAGTTCCGGACTCTTCTTAAATTGTAAGTGTTGGACTCATTGGCGTTCTCCCCCCATGAAGCAAGAGCTGCATCTGAAAATGATTCATGACCAACGCAGTCAACTGGAGAACTTTCTATCGGCTTTTTAACCTTCTTCCCTGGTGGTCTACCTCTCCTTACAATTTTCGGCTGAGGTCCGTCGTCGTCGTCGTCACTATCTTGCCTCAAATTCTCAAAGTCCTTTTTTGCAAGCTCATGTATAGACCTTGCCTGAAAAAATCAGTCAACCTCAGAGACAAGATCAAATTCCTCAAGCTGCAGGCAGAAGGAAAAAAAAATGAACATGGGAAAACCTGTCGAAAGTATATTGTATCTGATGAATTATACTCCATTGCATTTGAACATATCAGGAAAACGTCTTTCTGCACGATTGGAGAATAAACTGTTTTAGGTATCAAGATCCAGTTTTGTCAACATAGCTATTAACGGCTTTTCGCTTATTGTCCATACCATTACATCAAACTCCCCGTGAAAGTGAAGCAAGTTAATGTATCAATGGATTTAGTCGCATGCAAACCTTCAAATAAAAAAATAATTAAAAAAAACCTTAAATGACCTATAGACCCTGAACTCTTCAAGCCTATCACTAAAGTCAGCGACATCTCAGTAACTAAATCACTAATAGTCTATAACTAATTCACATTTTAATCTAGCTTGTTAGTTAAGTAATAGTTGATACTCGAGTTGTACCTTAGTCCATGGCTTTCAAGGCAAAGTTAGCAAAGTAATATCTTATAGTTCTTCTTTTTAAAAACCTGTTGCTACTAATGTGGGTCATAATCAAATAATTACAACTTTACTTTCCACATTCTTTTAGTTTCACTTTCCCGATTCATTGAGTTTCTCTCTTTATTACTTTTCATTGCCTTCTGCGTTCAAAGCTCTGACACGCTTCCACCAAGATTATTAATTTTATACTCATAATCTCTGGTGGCAACTTCTTCTCATGTTCCATTTTAACAAGAACTGACTTCAGAAACAGGAGTACAGTCCGAAAAAATAAAAATAATAATTAATAAATAAATAACCCTCATTACAGGAGCTTAACGTGTTCGTGCGAGTGTGAAAAACAGAGGGAGAGGCGGACAGGTCAAAATAAAATAAAATAAAAACAATAATCTAACAGAACACTTTGAGTGTAAGATGGAGTAAGGATGACACCAATAAAGAAAATATATTCCAAGAGTATACAAGAGAACTGGAATGCAGTCATTCATTGACATTTGAATACCAACCTCGAACTGTTCCAAATTAGTATAAGCTCCACTATCGAGTTTCAACCTCACAGTTCCAAAGTCCATTGGGTTCTCGATAATTTCATGATAATCAGGAAGCTGTGCCAACATTTTTAAACATCATGAACTCAAGAAAGGGAACTCAAATGTCGTACAAGTTATATGGCAAACAAGTATCAGAGCTATATTAAAGCACCTCTTCTGGATCCACAGGCTCGGAGAAAACCCCATAAGTGTCCTTTCTGCAAGAAAATTCAAATGAACAATCAAAACCCAGTAGAAATTCTAAGCCAAAAAAAAAAAAAAGAAAAAAAAGAGAACCTAAGTTAAAAGCACAAACTTTTGAAGCCTGTCAAGGATGAACACCAACAACTTTTTGTCTGGCAAAGGTGTCGTGGGACCGGTCTCCACCTGCAGCCCTGTCCACATATAAATGGTATTCGTTAATTTTAATTACTGTAGAAAGAAATAAAAATTCCTCACAAAGACTGGAACTTGATTGATAGTTTGATACCATGTACACTACAACTACTGTCTGTCGCTTTCAATGCCTTTTCGCTCTGCAAAATTAGACCAACATCAATGGAGAAAATAACCAATTAAATAAGATCAAAGGATAAATTCTGTCCTTATTCGCAAGAGGAAAAAAATAATAGTAATAATTCAAACATCAAGAAGGAAGTACAGGCGAAGTGAATAGAACTGAAGCTAATTAAAAAGAAAAGACAAATTGAAGCTTTTCAAGACATGAAAGCTGTGCCAAAAACAAAAGGGTCTTATTATTTAACAAACAAAAAGAATATAAAAATTAAATGGAGGATTTAAGATAGGAAGTTTGTCTATAAAAAAAAAAAAAAAGGCAACCCAACCCAGATCTTAATTTAAGATAAGAATAAACAAATAAATACTGTCCAAAACTTGACTAAGTCAAACACATGTCAACTCGCTCCCGATCCAACGAGTTCATGTTGCGCGCGAAATCCCAAAAGTTCTAATTTCCATTCAAACAAACATTCTCCCAAAAGAAAAGGACTAAAAGCTAAAGGCAAACCTATCGCCAATTAAAGTTCATGTTTTTGAAAATCAAATATTGGGGAAAATGCAAAAAACAACAACAATAACATCGATTCTGGGTTCTTTTTTCGTTTTATTGTTAATTAATCCCGAATAAAAAATTCGTCCGACGAATTTTGATTTTTTTTCAGAGAAACAAGTTACGCATTTGATAATAATAACAATCACCATTTGATTCGATCCATGATGAGCGACGGCGGCTGCGCTAATCTTGCGCCTCTTGCGATCGACATCATCAAGATCTTCGCCGCCACCTGCATTCTTATCAAATGACGATAATGTCGGTCGGTGAAGGCCATCCGAATTCGAATTAAAGCCGAGCAGGAGCTTGTGCTTTTTCTCCTTGCGCTCGTCGTCGTCGTCGTCGCCGGCGGTGAAAAACTCTGGCGGCGGCGGCGATGCCACGTCGGATCGTTTGGTAGGGTTTGATGAGAAATTGAGAGAGTTAGGGTTTTGAATCTGCTTCTGCAATTGTTGTTGTTGTTTAAGAGAGCGTTTTTGGAGATCTAAGAGAGAAGGACGACCCTTTTTCTTCCTCTTCTTCGCCATTATCGTCATCGTCGACGGTCTCTGTTAATCCTCCTCTCCAACACCCCGTCTTTGTTTCTATCTGGTTTTTCTTTTTCTTTTTTTTTTTAACTCCCTTCCTCCCCAAGCCAATCAAGTTCTGTTTTTTTAATATTTATTTTTGTTTTTTTTTTTTTTTTGCCTCTCTTTTTTGTTCTGAGAAGTATATTATTTGCCTCTCTAATAATTTATTATACCAAAAACGACGCTAAAACGGAGTATTACTGTCACAGCACACGTTTTTGCTTGCAATCTAGTCCTCGGATTTAATTATTAGTTAGTATTGCCACGACGATTTCAACAAATAAAATTAAATAGAAAATGTTTATAGCTTTGTTTGGCAAGCTAACGAGAAATTATTAATTTTAATTTATTACGATGTAAAATTTTTATATATTAAAATATTTAAGTTTTAACTATATTTTTAAACATATTTAATAATTGATAAAAGTAAAATGCTAATATTCTCCCAAAAAAAAGCTTTCAAAAAAAAATCTTCCAATAAATTCTTAATAGAAAATTTGCTCCTAAAAATAAGTAATATGAGCTTTCAAAAAAGAAAATTGTGATGATGTTTAATATGTGAAGAAAACAAATTATGGGGAGCGGCATAAAATGGTATAAATATTCTAAACTTGGATATAAGAAAAATTACCCATTATATCCTCTACGTTTTAGCCGATATATTGCTTTTGTTCCTTTGGTAAATGCCACTTAACTTTCATGGTTTAAAAGATTGTGTGAAAATAACCTTTTTTAGGGTGTTTGATACTATGGTTAAAACCATTTGTTAAAATAATTTTTATTGTAGCATATGAAAGCTTTACACTGTAACAATTTTTTATTGTTATTGTAGCATATAAGAGCTTTATACTGTTTATTATCGAAATTATAATTAGAACCGAGCTTACCAAAAGAGCATTAGTCTTGCCTTATATTTAACGAGTCAATTTTTAAAGTACCAAAACTAACCTAAACAATCAATAAAATATAGAAAACACACATAACAAATGCTACTAAAGTATTTTATGTGTTTGTAAAGCTAGTCATAAAATGCTACTTGAAGTTATTAAATTTTAAAAATTACCAGCATTAACTTTATCAATTTATATTAATACTGCTTAAAATAAAATAAACAAATATTAAAAGTTCCCATAATAAAATAAAGAACAAAATCGACATTGGAAAAAAAATAAAAAAAAAAAAGGCTTTTGCGAGCTCATCTTATTTATGGTGCTATGTGGATTACCGTTTTCATTAAGGTTCATGTTGGATAGAGTTGGAAACTTAAAAACCCAATATGGTCGATGGAGACATCACTTGTTCTATTTCTAAGAGAGAAAATTCTTTTTCTTCATATTGCAACGACAACCTCATGTAGGGACTTGCAAAAATAAATATTGACGTGAAAGTTGTATACTTGACTGAACACGTGTTGTTTTTTAAAACAGACTAATAGAGTGTTTTGTTTAATAAAGCTCTTATATACTATCGTAAAAAAAAAAAAAAAATACCATGGTATAAGCCTTACATATGATACAATGTTTAATCAAAATTAGTTTCAATCGCACTCCTCAAACACCTTGACTATCAAACCCATGACTTTAGAGTGGCAGGGCGAACTCTAACACTTGAGCTGCCCACAATTTTGTGTTCCATGAATACTTGTTTTTTCCAAACACGTTATGTTTTTTTATTAAAAAAAAAAAAAAAAAAAAAAAAAACAACAATAACAACAAAAAACTGAATAGCAAACCCATGAATTAGGCGCACTCTAACCACTGAGCTGCGCACAAAGTGCAGATGTTTTTCTGTTCCACAAAATATTCATTCAACTTTTACCCGTCTTAAAGTCAACTTCAAATGACAAGCTTTAGGGAGTCACACACCAAAATGAAACAAGCATTTATCTTCTCACATATTCTTGATGAGTGATTGAAATCTAACTTCTAACATTTATATACAATTCATGTCTAAGTTGGAATAGGTCTTTTTCAAACGCTATCGCAAGTGTAGAGGTCTTTTTCAAACGCTATCGCAAGAGTAGCTTTGAAATCTAATAAAACCAGATGGATAAAAAACCATATAGACTAAAATTTCAAACAATTTCCGTAAAATTTACAACAAGAACAATTCAATACATGGTTATTTGGTAATTATCTGTAGTAATAACCTTTTAAAGTTAATATTAAAAATAAAAAAAGGGAGAAGTTCTTTGTACTCTACTTTTAAATTCTCCTTTTATCTTTCCTTTTTGTTTGGTTTAATCGTAAATCCTTTTCTCATAATTGTTTACTAGTTAGCATATGTTGGCAAGGAAGCCGTTAAATGTCTTGAAGCTTTCAAGTAATTTTTGTTTAATTTTATATGAATTCAATTTTTTTTTTTTATTTTGACCACAAAATACACCCAAACAAACATGAAAGGAAAAAAAAGGCATGAGAAAAACTAATAAATTTCAAAACGTGAAAGATAATTAGGTATTTTTTTAAAGTCAAAATCAATTAAGACAAGGTTTTTCCCCTACTCCTTTCTTTCGTTGAAAGCATTACAGGTTAACTAGTTGGGTTGGAAATTTATTGTTTTATTAAAACGTAGTTGGTTTATCGGTTTTTTTTTTTTAGTGTAACTAAATCGCAGTTGTGATTGTTGTATGTGTGGGTTTAGAACTAAATTGCAGTCAATTTTTGAGTCGAATTCTAATATATTCAGCATTTAAGTCATCTATATGCATAAAATTTATATCTAGTTACCTATACAATTCATCTTTTTTCCATATAAAAGTCAACAAATGCAAGGTTTTTTTTATTAAATGGAAACAAACGTCATTAACTGCATCACGTGAATATATTGAAAAATTATAGCTCGTTGGCACACGAGTTTGGCAGAGTGTTGTTTTATACTTTGTGGTTTAAAGCTATGTGGAACGATAATTTTAAACTGATATTTAAAATATAAAATTATAAAATGATAATAAAATATCACATTAGAGAATTGATGTTTAAAAAACTATAATTGATGTTTGAAAAACTATAATTTATGAAAGAGAACGAGAATAAGAAGAATTTTTATTGTACAAAATCGTTCAAATAGTTGGAATTTGTTCTCAAAATTGACAATTTAACCCATTAAAATCATCCTTATTGTTTTGAACGATTTGTTTATTGTACATACCAAACTCCCATTCAAATGGCTTATAAGTTCAAAACGCCAAAAATCTATGTATCAAATGCAATAGTCTCTCGATTGAATTCCATTGAGAATCCTAAGTTGTTTGGAGAAGCAGTTGCAATATACATTCTAAAATTAATGATTATAACATGTGAAGTCTTTACGTAGTTATATTTTGTCTTTTTTTTATTATAATTGTTGAGAGCTTTACATTGTTTACCAATAGAATTGATAAGTTGAAACAGATGTCCCAAATGGAGGTACAATAAAAAAGAAATGCCTTTTAATTTTTATTTTATATTTCCACTTACTTCAAAATTAAAACAGCAACGCTTACTTTAAAACACAAAAATCTTATAACTAGTTTGGCATAGGGTGGTTTACACACTAACTCAGTTATAAACAGCATAAAGTTCTTGCATGCTACAAAAAAAAAGTTAATATAATGTAAAGCTCTCACATGCCACAATAAAAACAGTTCTAACCAATAGTTACACCCTATTAAATAAATCGTAAATGCCTGTTCACATGACACCTTTTTATTGTAATAGTTTTCTTATTTAAAAAATAATTTATATATTTAGTTTGGTTTATTGGGTCTTCCCTCAAACAGAAATTACAGTTTATCCACTATGGTTACTTCTTAAACGGTGAGGTCCTCTCTATACACCGGAGCCTCTTCCCTCATTTGATTAATGTTATTGTTAACTTGTACAGTTAACACTCTTTGGCTCTACCCATAATTATCCAGTAATAGGTCTTTCACAACAGGACGCACCTATACAGTAACGATATTTAATTATGAAGATTAGACCCTGTTAGTCCGTTCTTGCAAGAGTCAAGAGTAAGGGCATAATCTTTTTGCTCTTTAAATAGGATTTCCCTGCTTAATGAATACCGTTTGCTACCAATGGGGAATTCTTTCTCATCTTAAATTAAAAGTGACTAGAAGCAGTGCTGCTTAACTGTAAAAACAAATGGAGAAGTAAGCTTTTATGAGACAACTCTCGACAAAGACACCTGGAAGGAAATAACTGTCAACTACCAGATTGAGAAGCTCAGCTCACTCTGAAAACGACAATAACATTGGTTTTTTCTTTTCTTTTCTTTTTTTTTTTTGAGGGTGGGGGGTCTTGGCAATCAAATTAGAAATTGCTCATTATCTTTATTTGCATGTTGTGTATAATAATGTATATATATTTATATCATTAGGGTGGCTGGTTGGCTCATGATTTATTTGCAGAAAGCAAATAGAGAAATGGCCCGGTGTTGTTTTTACTATCCAGAAGATTAAGTACCACAAAGTTCACATAAGAGTGTTAATCCTTTGTTTTTATCAATCTGAAATTAATGGTTTCCAAACATCAAAAAGAACCATCTGCAATCATAACAGATGAATCCTTTAGTTAAGTTTGAAAACCAACACAAACCTATCTATCTATTTGGTATCTGCAACTATATAAAGTCAACAGTCCTGAGGACTATACATCATCTGCAACAAGAATTCCTTGCGCTCCCCAACTGGGCATCCAAAGAAGGCTCTCACCCTTCCAGCATTTGCAATTAGGAAGGTATAAGCCCTAAACCGCAACTGCGTCTCTACACCTATGTTAACGAGTTCTCTGAACACTTCCTGCTCCGAATAAACCCGGGGTCGGCTCCTCTCTGCAATGGCATTTCCCTCTCTAATCGCCGCAGCAACATCCTTGATTGCGTCCCTTATGCTCGAAAACTCTCTCTCAAAGTCAAAATTCTTTGTTGCCTTTCTCTTCTTCCCTTTCGACGACGTTGCAGACTGAGAAGGCGGCTGAATATCAATTTGAGAATTTGCTTCTGCTGAAGTTGGCAGCTGATCATTTCCATCATTTGTACCGTTCAAGTCCTCCAAAGCAAGAGTCACATCATTCTGCGACATGACATGATCAGCAGTGCAATTCAAATCGCTGCCATTTCTCCAGTTAAAACCTGGGTTACCTTCGTCCTTTGCCATCACGTAACTGTCTCCAGTTTCATTTGCAAAAAGCAACAGTAACTTATCATAGTTCGGTATGGGTGTAAACATCCATTTTCTTGCGTCGGGTCTTGCCTATATGATTGAGTGAGTCCAAACAGCTGTAGATATTAGTTGCAATATATATACATATGCTATCATATAATCTAGATTACTCAGAAGATAATCAACCTGGACTAGATCTTTCCACACTTCAGGGTCCGCAGTCCACAATTTTGTCTCTGGACTCCATTTAAAATCACTGGCACCACTAAAAAGGTAATGACACTCCTTGAAATGATGTTTAAGGGTCTTCATACGATTTTTCAAATGATCTTTCTGAAATGGCTCGCCAAGTTTGTCACGCAGTTGTTTGACGATGTTGTTGTAGGCTGCAGTAGTGAAAACCTTATCAACCCTGTTCCCCATGCTCTGTTGGTGCACAAGAGCGTCAACAAAGACGGTATCCCAATGTTCCGTCCATTTTACATTGAACCTCTTATCATCAGTAGTATTCTTTGATTTGTTTCCCATTTATATTGCCTGCAAAATGTATATATTACCAGATGAAATGATTGTGTTAGAACCAACAACTACTAAATCATGAAAAACCTAACAATCCTTTTACCAATCGGTAAGTAAATCCCCATTCTCTACAACATGTCAATGTTAGGATCGGCATTAAGACGGGAACAAACATAGCAGATATGTAGCAAATTCAACATCCTTTAGTTGTGAATAAATACAGAAACAGTTAAAACAAATGAGGTGCAAAGATTAGGGCATCAGTTAATATACCGGTCAACATTTGAACTTACCTGAAGTTCAGAGATCAAGTGTAAACCATCATCTGCACTAGCTTTGCACCAGGAAAAAAAAATGAAAAGAAAAGAAAAGAAAGAAACGAAACTCGGATTATGGAAGAAACAACAAAACGTATACTCTATCACCTAATTGTAACAGACGGATAACCAAAAACTCAAACTCTCCCTAAAGTGCCTGATGCTTTAAAGAGATTATATATGTGTGTGTGTGTATTATATATATATATATATATATATATATATATATAGAAGCTCTCATGAATCAAACAAGCAAATTAAAAGCGTCTAGTTTCACCAATTTAATAATGTGGCTTATGAAATCATCATAAATAAGAACACGCAAAAATCAAATAGCAATATGGATTATGTGTGGTTGTATGCACAACTCACAAAAACTGGAAACGCCCTTTATCTTCTTCAGAATTCGTGAGATCGACACCCAAAAAAGAGTATTATGAATTACACATACATACAAACAAAAACGTGGTTGTGAGGCGTTAGATCGTCGAGGAGATAGGAGATTGAGAAACCCTAATTCAATGGGATAGAAGAATTTGGGGCAAACTTTAGACGGAAGAGAAAGTACCTGCAAAAAAGAGTTGGTAGGATTACATCGATAGTTGGATGGATTGGAGACGACGAACCTCTTCTTCTTGTTTAACTACCATCACTGTTGGGCTCTTTTAAGCAGGCCATGTACCTTGAAGTCCAATGCCGTGGATTGGGATTGATGTATGCCTTAACAAAATAGGTGAACGCCTTTTTTTTTTATTTTTTTATAAAATTAAAATATGTCCATGATTTACAAATATTCTTTATATATCTCAATGTATATATATAAAGATATTAATTACTATAATAATAGTATTTTGAGTTTTAAATTATTTTTTTAGAATAAGTATAAAAAAATCTCTAAAGGTAGGGTGTTTGTTGCTTAAATTTAAATTAGTATCTAAAATAACAATTTTAAAATTCCTTAAAAAGATGAAAATTTTTTATCGATAAGTTAGATTTATTGACAAATTAAAATTAAGGTGTTGTAATCAAATTAATGATATCATTTTAGTGATAAATTAAAATTAAAGTGTTGTAATTAAACGAATGACACAATATTATTAAGTCTTTTTATGTGTCTTACTGATTATATAATTGATATATCATTAAGTTGATATATGCAATAATAATTATACACAATGACATTCATTTCTTAAGATTTCAAGTGAATGATATTTTATGTTTTTTTATATGTCATTAAAATAATGATATATTATTTATTAAGTCTTTTTGTGTATCTTATAGGTTATATAATTGTTATATCATTAAGTTTGAGACGACCCGCATTTTCGAGCACTCACTTTACTTTCTTAAACATAGTTGTTAGACAGTAATCTTACTTATTTAGTAAGAAAAATACTGAATTAAAATTTTTTTCTTTAAACATTTTTTAATACATACTTAAAAATTATTGCGACATTTGTTGTCATTCAAGTTGAGACCTCGCTCAACATTTGCCTAAAACCATCTCAAATTGTTTCTTAAAACTTAATAAGAAACATTTACTAAATCACATCTTAAATTTTAACTTTGTAATTATATAAAATAGTTCATAAACTGTATCTCAAATCTTTGACAACATTTCGTAAAGCTGAAATTTTCTTAATACTTTTAAACACTATACTAAATAGTGGAAAACCTTTTCTTTGCATAGCGGAAGCAAACAGTGGTGGTATCCATATCCAAATCTTCGCATTCGTCCTCCGCAGCACCTAACTCTTCTAACGAGTCCTACTGGTCACTCATAAATTACCTACAGCATGAAGATACTTTTTATGAGCTTTTGCTCAGTAAGTTTAAACATAAACTCACAAAGCACTTATATATACTTTAAAAACTTTTTTCATAAAAACATTTCTCTTGAAATTTTTTCATAAACGTATTTCGTAAACATTCTTCATAAAACATTTCTAAAACGTTTTTTATAAACGTTTCCATAACACATTTCTAAAACGTTTGCGTAAACGTTTTTCATAAAGCATTTCTTATACGTTTTTTTCATAATACGTCATTTATAAACCTTTTCTTGTAAACATGAAAATGTTTTCCATAAACACTTGATATAAACATTCCTCACAATGTTTTTCATAGCATTTAACTATTTCATAACAAGGAAAACAAGCAAAACTAAAATGCATGTTTCCATTTATGCTCAATTATGTACTTTTTATTATGAATGTCTTATGACCATTCTTTTCTTTCTTTAACTTTCTATTCCTATCCTCATCTTTCCTTATCTTACTTTAGTGTTCGTACTGACTCATTAATCATGAGATCATAAACATGATGCTTCCCTTGTGGAAGACTTGAGACCATTGAACTTCGAGGTCATGTACCTCACATCTAGGAGGTCAATCTTTGACTTTAGTTTCATTACCTCACAACTAGGATGCTGGTACGACACTTTTTTTTATCTTTGCGTTACCTTCTTATTAACTTTAGTGAGCATGTCAAATGCAATCATATCATATACAACACACTTGCAATTCATAGCTTGTACTATAAAATTTATTGCACAACAAATGCAACTATTGCATAATAAATGCGTTATAAAATGCAAACACATTTTGCAAATCATAACTTATCTTCTAAAACTTATTGCATGACAAATTCAACTTATTACATAACAAATGCAACATAAAACGCAAACACAGTTTGCAAACCATAACTTGTATTATGAAACTTATTGCATAACATATGCAACTCATCGCCTAACAATTACATCATAAAACTTAAAACTTAAACTATAAAATATTATGCATTGTCAAAATGCAAAACATACTTTAAATACTTTGAAAATCATAGCTTGAACTTTTAAAACATTATGCATATCAATATGCAAATAGACTTTAAACATAGTACTTGCAAATTTATTGCAAATCTCCCTTTAAATCTTTAAAACTTTTTGCATAATACATGCCAACATACTTTAAAAGAAACCTGCATAATAGTTACAAACTCATTAGCAAACATACATATATAAGCATTTGAAAACTATTTATTTCATGCTGTAGGTGAGGTCTATTTCGTTCATGTCCCATTCCTATTCCTTCCATTAGTCAGCTTTTGTGTCCTGATCATACGACCGTCGACTCATTAATTAACTTTCTTTTTATTAATCCACTCGATTGATAATAAAACATAAACATTAAACATTCATTCCCTTTTTATAACTTTTCGCCTCACTTGCAGTTTCGTTACTTAACATATTACAGAACATTTTTTGTCTAAGAACATTATGCTAAATAGGAGTGTTCAACTCCATTCTAGCCGTTTCTTTGACAATGACGATTTTACCCTTAACGGGTTTTTCATCAATTTTCGTAACCTATAAGACCTATTCTCACATAAAACAGTGTAACAATCACTAATCATGCATTTTCATAAACTTTTATGAAAGTATCTAAAACAATATATTTTAAAACGATTCATACTATAGGCGAGATTGCTACTTACTTAGACTCCGAGCTAAGCGGGTCAAGTTGTACCTCGCTGTATCTACAGTATGCAAAGCATCCTCTACAGTGCTTCTCGAGTGACCATGAATGGCTAGGAATGCTTCCTGGAGATCATAAATTCTTAAAAATGTCCCTCTGGACTCTGTTACTGTAGTTTGAATTGTCTCGATTTACGTGTAGTTGGTGCTAGACGATTTTCACTGGAGTGAAATTAGCTCAAACGGAGGTCACCATCACGTTCAGAGCATCGAAACGAGTTAAGAGATGGTCTCGGATCGTTGATCGGAGGTCCAGATCACAAAATCTCAAAATGGCCGTTGACCGTCGTCATTTGGCTCCGTTGGTGGCTAAGCTCGAGCCTACACCCCTAAATCAACCCTCCTGAGTTGATTGGTCAGGTCAATTTTACCCAATTCGGCCTCTAACCATGCAAATCGAGGATGAATTTCTTAGCCAAAATCGACGGCTCCGATCATGGTCTTCCGGCAGCGGTGGCCCCAAATTGAGTTGGGGGTTTCCTTTCCCGTCCCGCTATGAGAGTGTTGGTGTCGGCGGTGCACCACGCTGTCGCGTGGAACGGTAGCCCGAAGCACCTTGTGGCTACAAGCAAAGGCGGAGGCCGTTCTCCATAAATCCGACGCTGTCTTACGAAATTGAGAGTACGAACATGTTGCTCATGCTCATTTGATCGTGATCGAAGCATCAATTCAGCTCACCGTCGACGGGAACGGCACAATAGACAACAAGCTGACGGCAAAGAGACGAGCAAATTCATTGAGCTTTTTCGATTGCCGTTTGGAGCAATTGAGGTGGGGCTTTTGCTCGCCGTCTCCCTCTAGTCCTTTTGGCACAAGCAGTGTGCCACACCGTCGTAGGAGACGGCGGGTCCAGTAGCGACGGGGGCAGCTCTGTCGAACCACTCCAGCTAGAATTGAGCTAGGAGATTGGTACCATCTTGCTCATCTCCTCATGTTGAGTCCATAGACACCAAAATCATGTCGATTGGTGGTCAGACGGTGGAAAAATCAAGTCGGCAAAAAATGGGTTTCACCGCCACTTTGGGCAGCACATGTGGCCTCCTCCAACGGCTTTTTGGGTGGCTAGGCACACCGTTGGACTTAGCTCGACGAGAGCTTTCTAATGGTGTGGGAGGTGTCAAAAACAGAGGCCAAAATCTTGGACTGATTTTTTAGGAGAGAGAGAGACAATGTAGAGAGAGAAAGTAGAGAGAGAACTGATTTTTTTTTTAAATTTTCCTCTTTTTTTTCTTTTTTCTTTTTCTCTTCACTTTTATAAAAATTTATGGTCTACATAGTTTAATTCTATACCGTGTGACCTTAAACAGTCCAATTCTTACATTGTATTACTTTTGTAGTGTAATTTTTATACTGCATAACTTCATCAGTGCACTTCCCTACACTGCATTATTCTAAAACAGGATAATTTTATATATTATTATATAGTATTTTTTCTTAAATTGTATTTTTTGTTTTAATATAATCCTTAATTTAATGCATTAGAAATTCTCGGTTGTTACAAAGTTAATGATACGTAATAATAATAATACTCAATGAAATTCATTTTATATTTTTTAGGCTTAGAGATAATGATAATTGTAGACGGTGAATCTACAAACAAATACGAAAATGCTGATTTGGGTTGTTAGAATTCCATTTTAAGGAACTTAGGCCCTCAAATCCTATTAATTGGATCTATTAGCTCAAGTTAACATGCAAAGATCAAAGTGCAATAAACAGAATAAAAAAGTGCTGTAAAAGCAATAGTAAACAGAATAATTTGTACCTAGAATATTATAATACATTACAGTGATTCATTCTGTTAAAGAAAAGCTACATCCACTGTAATGCACTATAATATTATGCGTACAAATTATAAAAGAGTAGAAAGAGATGAGAAAACAAATGGGCAAAGTTTCTGTTTTTTTTCTGTATATCTCATACAATAAAACAACCATCCCTTTATATAGAGAATAAGGAGGAATCATGGCTCCTAACCGTCTGGCGGAATGGGATAATGCACTGAAAGCAATTGTAGTAGTGGGACAAGTGTCAATCCGTGATAGGCTGTAAGAATCATGTCTCCCGCATGTTTTGGTCCATGATCAGACGTGTCAGTAACCGTTAGTTCGTGCAGATAATCGCCAACTCGTGGCAATCGATCCGATCGAACAAACACTTAAGACAATTTTGAATTATCTTGAGCGGCTGATATAACCTAAGTACTTCTTACCACGCACAAAGAATCGAACCAATCGAATGAAACAAAACGTCTATTCGATTAGCCTTCCTTGTACCGGTTAATTCTATCTGATCTATTTGATTACTTTTAGCACTGGGCTGTCTGGGCTTATAGGCAATTTGGGCCTGACTAAATTGCACCCCAACAGTTAGCCCCCCACTCCTTAGTTGATGTATTGACTATAGGAGTGATTAAAGATCAGGCTTTAGTCCGACAACACGTCACATTGATTGAAATCTGGCACTCATACTTGAATCATTACATTTCTTTAGGAAATTGAGATACTCAATACTTGTAACATGTGTCATCATGTGATTGGCAGGCTTTAAAATATTTCTGCAGCGCTGACATATGTGTTTGATTTGAAAGGACACTACCTCAGTTTGAGTGAGAATTCGAAAAGACATGAAATCTTAGCCCTTGGATTAGATGGTTCTGCACTGATCTTAACCATCGATCAGACACCATTGGATAGTATATAACACATATTTTCTCTCTCCTCTTCATTTTGCTTCTTTCTTTTCGAACTCAAGGCGATTTTCTCTCTGTTTCTCAAGTTTCTCAGCGATTTTCAAGTAAGATTTCCTTCTTTTCTTTTGATTTTCTTGCAATTTTCTTTTCGTAATCTTATTTTTCTTCCAATTCTGAGTATTTTGATACAAAATATACCTCATTTACTGAGAAAATCAGCGATTGCTAGATTTCTTTGGCTGTCGCGAGTTTAGAACTCTTTACGAACTGTCGAGACCTTCAAGATTTTAGGATTCTTTTTCTTATTGATCTTAAAAACCCTAGATCTTCTTTGGAAAACCTATTTCTGTTAGAATGTCAAATGCGGTTATCATTGATTCGAGCTCAAGCAGTAGCGAGGACCCTTGGTCGAGCAACGACGAAAGGAAAATTGACGAAATGATTCATCAACAATCCATGATTAAATCAGGTTTTAAAATTGGAGGTGTCAGAGAAGCAACAAACCTAGGGGAAGAGCGAAACCAGCCCACGGGCCCCTCAACAAAGGCCGATTAAATTGAACCGCTCGAAAAAAAGAAGTATATCTCCCCCACCAAAGTAGTTTCCTTTTTTACCAAAAATCTAGAGTCAATCTTGACAGAGGGGGATTTACTGACAATAAGATCAAAGTATGGAATTCCACCCTCAATCAAAACGCTTTTGCCATATCCGGGGGAACAAGCAAATACACAAAACAACAACTAGTTTTGTGTATACACCAAATGATTCGAGCCTGGCCTTCGACTGCCAATCCTAGAGTTTATGATCGAGATCGTTGGCCATTTCTACATCTCCATGACTCAACTAATGCCAAACAAACTTCGACAACTAATAGCCTTGATGGTTCTAATCGAAGAAGTTAGGATTGACTTCGATATTCACGACTTTGTTCCGTGCTACTATTTGAAGCTGAATAGCAAAAGCTTAGGTCAGTTCTACTTTATGTACCGGTAGTCGAAGCAACTAATAATAGAATTTGTTAACGCGGACAGACATTAGGAAGAGAGATATTTTTTTATGTCAATCAATCGCGATTCTTTTGAACTTACTGCTCGATTGCCCTTTTCGTTTGCTTTTGGTCATATTGGTAAGCACCAACACTTTGTTTATTTCAAGCAGTAATTTCAACTGATCTCAAAGTGCTGTCTTTCTTTACAAAGTACAAGCTGAATCATCCCGCTCCTATCGATGAGAGATTCCAAGGGAGATTAGACACATCGCTTGCTCTAAAGGGACGAACTTGGGCTGAGATCTCGCAACCCAATAGACTCGGGAAGTCGTCAATTTAGAAGCACTACAAAGAAATCCCGACAGGTATTCCTATTCAATTTCCAAAACGAGTTGATTGGGTATTTGTATGCCACGGTGCACTTTAGTGGTTGTAGGTCCGTCCAAATATATTAACCCTTTATCTGATAAAGACGTTCATCTCGCAAAAGCCACACTATCAGCCATAAAGGTAACACTGTCTTCAGTTTGAGAAATCAAGAAAAAGAAAGCTGCAGACAAAGCAGCAAAGAAGAGGACCGATAGTGGCGAACCTTGGGTCCAGAAAGAGGTGGCTCCTCCAACCGATTTGTCCAATCTTCCTCCACCTCCTTCCTTTGACATACAGTCCCCACCGTCGAAGAAAAGGAAAGGGACACAGCCTTCTACCTCAACCAGGGACGTCGAAAAAAGTTTCTTGAGAAAGCCCTCAACGTCTTAGAAGACGTCAACATAATTTAAGACAAGGAGGCTGCGACAAGAGTAGCCGTAAACTTCTAGCAGCTCCTTGGTGGGAAGCCATTTTCTTGGTTTTACAATGAATTGGCCATGGCTATGGGACAATTAAATCGCCAAATTGCGTTTATTCTAGTTGGCTTCGATTGTTTTGTTTTATACTAAATTCCTTTTTGTCATGCATGCTCTTTTACTCCACAATATCTTCGCGAACAAAGCTGCTCACAAATATGAGCAAGAGCTTTTGAAAAATAAGGAGCTTGGAGAAGAGCTTAGGAAGGTTAAAGCTGAGATAGATGATAAGAAAAAGGAACTTGATGATGCAGCTGATGCGCTAAACAAGTCGAACGAAAAGGTGCTGAGCTTGGCCAGTAGCCTTAGACTTTCCAAGGAGGAAGTAGACAATTGGAAGAAAACAGTAGAAGCTAAAGACAAATAAATTGAAGAAATCAAAGAGCAACTGCTCGAGGTCCATGGCACTTTCTCTTTCAAGGCATAACTCGAGGCTTTATTAGAGTTCAAGTTAGGCCAACTCAGCGTCTAAGCGATCGACGATGAGATCAAGTAATTACAGGAATTACTGTCGCCAGACAACTCGAATGTTCAAGTCGTTGTCCAAAGCGAACCGGCTTACCAAGCGTTTCCTACTGATCCTTCCACCCCTGAGCCAAGTACCATTTCGATGTCAAGTAGAGAAGTCGCGAAGCTCCCAATTGCCGAGCTGACCGAGGGCGAAAGTTTTGAACCCATGGAGGGAGGAGATTCCTGAGAAGAATTTTTGTTTTTGTTTATATTTGAACAGTTTGTACCTCTATTTGTTCAATTTGCATTAAATGCTTTATTTTTTTGAACGAAACTTCAGTATCAAATTTTACTTTATGGATTCATCTTCAGATTACTCATGCTCTTATACAATATGTGTGACGACCAAGCACTTGGTCAATTTAAATAAATTAAAAGCAATCGAGCTAATAATGTATGATAAATCGAAGTATCCAGTTGGATCCAAAAGGATCAATGTAATATCAAACTGAGCCACTATTCTAGTGTGAACCGAACTCTTAAAGGGTTAACTTAGTTATGGGCAAGACTGAACCATGTAGATGGCGATTTGAGATCAGACTCTAGGAAAGTTGATCGAATCTAGCCTAGCGTTGAGCCAATAGGATGAAGGTGTGAGATCGAACTCTAAGAGTTAGTCAAATTCAATGCCATGAAAATGGCGATATGGGATCAAACTCTAGGAGAGTTAATTGAATTCACTTTAGTATTTGAGACTTGATTGCAGCACCAGTATGTTCAATGAGGACAGTTTTGGATCAAATTGATCTAGTCCGAAAAGCCATGAAAAAGGAGATGCGAAGTTGTTCGGATCGAGCAGGTCGAATCTAAAGTTAAACCAAGTGCTTCTTACCACGCACAAAGAATCAAACCAATCAAACTAAACGAAATGTCCATTCAATTAGCCTTCTTCGTACCGATTGATTCTATCCTATCTGTTTGATTAATTTTAACATTCGGCCGTCTAGGGTTGTAGACAATTTAGGTCTGACTAAATTCCACCCCAACAATAATGCATCAATGTAATATGTTAAAATAAGAAATATACGTGTATATTTTTTCCCTAATTTAACTATTCAAAAAATAAAAAAAATTTGTTATAAAAATTTAAATACATGATAATATTTAATTAAAGAGTATTTTAGAGTTCTAAATACATGAAATTTTAAAAAAAGAACATATAAGTGATATTTGCATAACAAAGATAAATATTAATTAACTCCTTAAAAAATAGACAGATTATGTAATTTTTGTTAAGAAAATAGGAAACTTAAGCCCCATTTAGTTTTTGTTTTTGAAAAAAATTGAAAATGAGAATGTTTTAACAAACGTGGTAGAATTGTTTTTAAAATTATGATTGGTTTTATAAGGTGGTATGTGTTTTAAATAAAACTTTTTGAATAAAAAAATTATTAATGTAATACAAAACCAAAATTTAATTTTAAAAATATTTATTATTAATATTATAATAATAATTAAAAATTAAAATTGTTAATAAAAAAAAAGCCAAATCAGGGAGATCTTCCTTTGTAGCTGCAACACCAGAGGGCTCTGATGAGGCCACGACACCAGCGATGATGGCGATTGATAGAGATTCGCGGCTGAGCTTGGGGCATTCATTGGACTTTTAGGGGTGGGACGATTCAATGTTGGTAACCTATTGTGTGTCATAACTCGCCTTGTTACGAGCTGTGCTTTCATTCCTTCTTACTTACGTATATATGTAATTCTTACATTTTTTTAAACAATAATAGATCATACATATAAATTCAAACGTCTTATTGTTATTATATATATATACATATATATATAATCAAATTTTCTTTTCATAACGTCATATACTTAATATATCCAAAAGAAGATTTATCTTACTTAATTATACTATTTCTTTATATACATCAGGTTTCAAAATTACTTAATATACATAATAACGGAAACGTTACTGTGACAGTATCCATACCCTGATTTGTATATCGCTCATATTCCACCGTCAGCTCAACAATACGATCAGTTTGACCTCCTAGTGAGAATTCTTACAGCATAAAATGACTAGGTGAGTTTATGCCCAGTAAGTCCAAATATAGTCCACATGCATCAAATGCTAGTATGCATGATCTATTTATGTTTTTTTATGAACATTATTTATTCTTGTCATACTTGATCTTTGATTAGGGCCCACGTACTCATACCATAAGTGCGCATCGGTCTTCGTAACTATAAGACCGTATCATAACTTTAACTTTGAACTCTCCTTTTCTTCGGAAGCTGGTACGACGCTTTTCTTATTTCTGGTAATATATTTACTAGTCCTTTTATTATGGTCATCATACCATGCATGTCAGAACGCTTATTTTGTAAGTGCAAACCCTATACACTTTTCTTAATTGCATAACACATGTATATTTGCATGAATATAGTAAACCCTTAAACCTACTATTTCATACTATAGGTGGGTTTGGAACTTACTTGATTTTGCTGCTACACAGACCGTCTTTGGGTTATTTGTTTCACGTCTAATGACCTGTTTAGCTAATTATATCATTATTAGCCAAATCTTCACCGTTTAACTACATATCGATAAGGTATACTTATCGGTTACTAATTCATATTACTATTCTAATTTCCTCAAAAAGAAATTCTTATTAGGGTCGTTTTCCTTTATCTTGAGCGGTTTAGGGTCCGTATTGACCATTTTATGAAAAATGATATTTTTGCTGTCGATGGGCCACTTTAAATTCCTAAGTTTGTTTTGGCTAATTCAATTCAAAACACCACTTATTAACATGGAAAGAAAGGTTCAAGGCATTGGGTCGCTTATTTGTAGTGAAAACCCAAGTTTATCAAAACTTTACAATTTTACCCTTGATTTGAAAATTTTTGACAATTTGTCCTCGAGACCAAAAACAATCTTTTTAAACCATTAGTCTCCATTTTTCAAGAGTGTCAAATTTTTTTAAAGTACCCTTCCAAAATTATTTTTGCAAAAAGACTTTTTTGCCCCTTAAATTTTTTTTCACAATTTTAACAAATTTTGTAAAATCCATAACTCCTAAAGAAGGCAATTTTCGACGAGCCATTTGCAATTTTAATAGTTTTATTGAGATTTACAACTTTTGTGTTTTAACTTTTTTAAAATTTTCACTATACAGGGGCCTTTTTGGCCTTTTTTTAATTCTGCCTAGAAAACAATTTTCTTTGCAATTTAGTCCCTGTGGTAATTTTTGCAAAAATTAATTTGAGACAGCATTACAGCTACTGTTCATGCAATTTCAAGACTTTCCTAATTGGTTTTCACGCTAAATCACAATTCTTGAAAAAACTAACAGCAAAATTTACAAAATTGTTCTATTTTACACCAAATACCAATTTTCACTTTCAAACCCAAATTTCAACAACAAACCTTAACATAAACTATGGAATTAAGAAAATCAAACCACAACTTACATAAAGAATCACATGCCTATTTGAAACAACAAAACCAAAACAAAAAAAAAAAAAAAATCAAATAAACTTTATATTTGAAAAAATTGAACCTACTAAAGGAAAAATCTATGACCCTAGACCTTCCAAGGACTTCTTTGCAATTTCCTAAACATATTTCACACGAGCAAATCTTAGGTCAAATTCCCCCCCCCCCTTCTCCTTAAACCAAGAAAAATACTAGGAAAACTTGAGAAAAGTTTGGATTTTACCTTGAAAGTTTGAAAAACTTGAATCTTGCTTTTGGTCTTGAGTGAAAACTTTGCTTGAAAGTGTGTTGTTTGTGAAAAATTTATTTTGAGAAGGAAGAGTAGGAGTTGCCGAACATGGGGGAAGAGTAAAGAAAACAATATATGATGTTTAAGTCTTTAATTAAGACTTATCCTTTGTTTTTTTTTTTTTTTTTATGGTGAGTCATCACACATATTCATGATTATGGTTTATAGGTGGCTAATTGTGATTGGGCCATATTTTATGATGTGATGGCTCAATCATAATCTATTGGGTGTTTACTTGGTGGACCCCCAAAATTTTATACAATATAATTTTTCACTATACAGTATTTTTCTTATACTGTTAGGGTGAAACCATTGGAAAACATATTCTTATATTGCATAAAATATCCTACCTATTCTTTAGTCCACTTTCAAAGTTCAAACACAGTATTTTCTGTATTTGTGTTTTTACCTTAGCAATGTACTTACACTGTGTTGAACCTCTTTTACGTTGTTTTAGGGTTTTGTCATGCCTTTCTATCTTATCTATACTTTAATCATCAATTAATTTATATCACAATACCGTATTTAGTTGTAATATAAATTCATTTTATGGCTTTTTTTCACAAATTTTTGAGCATTTATGCTCACAAAATCTGTAGTTGGACCATATCTATCACCCTATCAAATCTATAGTAATATTTTCTATTAACAGCATTCATTATGCATTATTGTAATTTTTACAAAAATATGATTTATGATGATAAATTCATTAATTAAACCTAATTAAATATTAGATTTTGTTAATGAATTTCCGTTGGTCATTACACTGTGGGGGTTTGGACAAAGCTCTGGGTGAGTTGCGGCGACAGTGAAGGTCGTCGGGATGGGTAGGTCATGAGTCCTTAGGATCGGTTGGCGACTGGGGTCGCTAGGATGGCGGTGAGCTCGCCAATGAGACTACGGTCGTAGAGAAGAACAGGAGATTGTGAGAGAGATTAAAAGTGAGGAAGGAAGATAATTTTGAAAACACCTTTTTTCATTTTTGGGGGGTTTTTTGAAAATTCTTAGAATAACTTTGTTTTAGGTTGGCCGAAAAATTTAACCAAACAACTTTTTAAAAACATTTTTTGTTTTTTTTTTAAATGGGAAAAAATGTTTCAAGAACAAAACCACCCCCTCAGTTTCTTAAAAAAACGAAAAAATCTTTCAAATATTTTACAAAATAGTAAAGATTAATCTTGTTATTTTTTTATTGAAAGAAGGATTAATATCATGATGATAATTATTATAGTTATATCTTTAACATAAACATAAAGAGATGATAAGTTTTGCGTGGTGCACTTAGAGTGCTCGAAACTTGAAATATTTCATTGTTTTTTTTTTGCAATTTCTTTCAAATGATTTTTTTGGCTTTATGAATTTTTTTTTTTACCTTTTTAATCTTCTGAAGCTTTTTTATTTTTAGTTTTTAGTTCCTTTTTCTTTTTTCTTTTTTCCTTTTTCTTTTTTGTTAAAATGCTTGATGCGCATGCGTCCTTTCCGATTAGTAGTATTAAATGTGGAAACCTCATAACGTAATAAAATATTTTAAAATATTGTTAGATTTTATTTCACTCTCGTGAAAATATAAACGGGCACAATTTTTAGAATATCAAATATGATAAAGGTGTCATACTAAAATACCAAAACTAGTCACCATTGCTCATGAATATCTTATCATATGTATAAAAATTTTTGTACATTGACCTCTAAACTATAAGGTTTTTTGTAATGTGATTTTTAATTTTTTTTTGTAGCAATTAGGTCCCTAAATTTAGTTAAGTGTGACAATTAACTCTTTAATCACAAACTTTTGTTAAAATTAAGGTGGAAAGCTATTACGTGAAGCGCACGTTACCAATTTAGAATGAAAGAGACGGTATTTTTAGCACCACAATGATTAAAACATACACATAAGCCAACAAATTTGTTAAAAAAATCATTGATAATTATGTAGTTTTTTGTCTTTTATTCATTTTTAGGCATAAAGCTGAACAATTTAACTCTTATTAGAAGCAAACGAAGTGCATATATGTTCTAAATGGATTACGTGTACATCACATATTAATTTTTTGTCCTAATTTTGAATAAAGTTTGTGATTAGGACATAATTGTCATACTTTATCAAGTTTAAGAACTCAATTACACAAAAAAAAAAAGTTTAAAAATCACGTTGTGAAAATACAAAAAGTTTAGAGGATAAATATGTCAAAAACTCTAATATAAATACCGACAATCGCGGGTAGCTGGCAAGCAACCTTGGGCTTTTTGTTATGATACCTTGCAGTTATTGACTTCAGTTTTGAGTTGCAGTATATTTCTCATCGAATTACTTAAAATATCATCCGCAAAAAATACAACAAAAAACAGTTAAAAATGTAAATTTCAAAATTTGCACTTGCAATCTCGTTTTATTTCTACAACTCAAAACAATAATAAAAAAAAACTTCTTCTAAGATTATAAGAAGTTGTAATTTTGGCAATTATGTTATCGGTTTGACAAAATCAATTTTAGTCACTTATGGATCATATGACTACTAAGCAAAGAAAATATAATAAATATGAGCAAAAATACCTTCAAAATCTTAAAATAGTTAAAAAATTGTGAAATTCATCGTCGCTATAACTAATATTGCCCCTTATATTATCTTTTACCAACTAGTCATATGACCTCCATAGGATTAAAACGATATTAAATTCCTTTCAAGAAAAAAAAAAAGAAACGAAATAAAATGTCATTTTATTGATGAAAATAAAAGTTGTATCTTAAGATAAGCTATTTGATGGTGTTGGTGACACAAAGTCCTCACAGCATGACCCCAAGTCATTTGTTAGGTCACTGGAGCAAATGAAGACAAATAGTCGTTGCCATTAGCGGTTGCGTAAAGTTACTTGAATTAGGATGTGGTTGTACGCATAAGTCGACAGGCGACCACCGACTGTCGTAGCAATTGGCCCTCTATTCTTCTTGGCCTTGTTGACGACTGACAAAATCTTGCACTCATCCGACACTTGCTTATTATGAACTCATGTGCTAAAACCAAAGAGGGTTGCATGATATCTTTTTCCCCGTCGCGAGGCTGCATCGATTCTCCTTTTTTTTAAGAATATTATGTGCGGTTAGAGTATCTTCCATCTTCTTTAATTTTCACTTTCTCTCTTTTCACTTTTTTTAATTAGCTATTATTCCATTTCCTCTTTTATTGAGAAGGGGGCCAAAAAAAAAGAGAAAAGAAAAGAAAGAAAGTGAAGAATCAATAAAAATTAAAGCCGATGGTTTGCGCGTGTGCCTTTGTAGATTTGTGTGCAAAAACTATACAATTAAGAAAGGCACTTTCAAATACAAGAATAGAAACTTGTTCACTAAAATCTGTTACTTTTGTGTGTATATATGAACGTAAGTAGATTACAATTAATTCCCCTAAAATTAAATTACGATTAAAAAAAATTTCACAAAAAGATTTGCCTTAACATATATTTATTCGTTTACTTACCCTTTTTGTTTTCTACATTCATATTTTACAACCGTAGGTTTCTTATATAATTGGGAAAAATACCATAACGTTTTTTTTTTGGAACTAAAAAAACAACTTTCTACATTGATTAGTATTATTATTATTTTTTCATTCTACTTGTGTTCTTAAGTATTAGCATGCTTATCAATTGATCGTCCAATGTGATATTTGTCAGATATGAGCATTTTTTTTTTCAAAATCTTGGAAATTAATTGTATGCCTTTAGAGACACACATACATACATTTTCGTACCGGTTTATAGGAGTTTAGAAACTTTTTTCTATTGTTAAAAGATGGAAAAAACAGGTATTGCTATGCTAGATAGGGACAACATTTGTCAAGGTACACACGTGTGTATATATAAATGTATGTACATATGTCATCATAATTATATATGCACTAAATGATTCCTACAGGGTGTTTGGGAATTTAAAAGTGTGATTAAAACTAATGATTGGAACAAATTTTGACTAAAAGTATTGTAGCACGTGAAAACTTTTTACACTATAGTAACTTTTTGTTTTTTCTATTGTAGCATGCGAGTTTTTTTTTGTTTTTTGGTTTAAACAACGGCAAACACCTTATTATTCTTTTTTGAACTTTAAGACGAGAGATTTGAACTCTTTATCTTATAATAAAGTCGAGTGTGATTTTATAATTAGGTTATACCTGTAGCTAGACTAGGTGTTTCAAGTATTGGTTAGAACCAATTGGTTAAAAAAACTATAACATGTGAGAGTTTTATACTGTAACAATTTTTTGTATTTTACTATAGTTGCACAAGCTTTAAACTATTTATTGATTAAAACTAATTGGTTTCAACTAAAAGCCAAACACCTTAAGAATGATTGTTGAGAGGAGAAATTTAGGGTTAATGTGTCGTAAAGTATTCATAAAAAAATTGACGGAATAGACCTTCCACTAGTATCATTGTCGTCTTGTTCCAGGGTTCGATTTGGAAACCAAACGACTCATATGTTTCTGACATGGCCATTCTAAGTCAAGCCCCATTAACTTGTTTTGTCTGATCAGTTGCCGTGAAACCGAATATTTCCTAAAAAGGAAAAAAAATTTCATCATTGTCGTTTTAATTTTCTACTTATCGTTTTGGGTACATGATGTCATATCTTAATTTTATTTTTGATGAAAATGGTTAAATGTTAATGTAAACAACTCAAGCGAAGTTGCAATATTTTTTAAGCACAAGTTATAAAAATTATTGGGAGTAAAAAAAATGTTGTGAGTTAACTGTTGGTCGTGATAAAAAAATCAGTATTAGTTTCATTGTTACTAAAATATTTGGTCAGTTGAAGACATAGTGAATAATAGGCGGTAATACAGCTGATAGAAAAAGTAATAAACGAGGGATTAATTTTTTTTTTCTTCTGGTGAAACACAGCTTATTAGTTTTTTTTTTTTTTGAAGGGAGCTTATTAGCTTTTAATTCCAACATTCACCTTTTTTTAAGGTAAAATTATAAAGGTATTTTTTATGGCATCTATAAAGTAATGACCTTTAATCCATTCACAAAAAAAAAAAAAAAATCCAAAAAGTTAAAATTTCTAAAGATTTACCCTTTACTACTTAAAAAAAGAGTTTATTTATTTTTCCCATTCTATTGATTTTTTATTTTCCAAATGCACTAAAAAAGGTTTTCTTTTTCACTTAAAAAAAAAACTAAAAACAATTTTCTGAGTCAACATAATAGAGAAGAGGAAGCTGAGAACAAGCACAGAAGGAAGCACAAGGGGGAAAACAAAGAAGGATGAAGAGGAAAAAAAGCTTAGGAAGCGAAAGCACCAATAGAGAGAAAGCACAGGGATCGATGACGTGGCAGAAATTTAAAATCCCGCCCAAACCCACCCAAATTAAATTTCATTTCGTGCGCAATTGAATTTCAATTTGCCCAAAAATCTCTCCATAATAACAACAGCAGCAACAACAAATAATTATAATATCTCTTTTCGCCTTCTCTTTTCTATTCCCTTCACACTCCGCGTACATCGCTCTCTTCATTTCTCTCTCTCTTCGCGTTGAAGTCCTAACCCTAACTTTTCTCTAATCAGGTATTTCTGGGTCCAATTTCATCGAATTTTCATGTGATTTGATCTGTTTTCGCTGCGATTCGAGACTGATTCCTTCTTAAACTGGCAGATTTCGCCATGAAAGGAGCCAAATCGAACCCCAAAAAAGCCGATTCCAAGTAAGTTCCTTTTCCACTAGCCATTTCATTTTCGGCCTCCCGATTAAGCCCTGGAATCGTTTTTTTTTTTTCCAGGTCTTAGATCTAAGAACATGTTTATCTTTTTTTTCCCCTTAATTTAAAAAAAAAAAAAAAATCTTGGTACGTGTTTGTAGGCTTGCTGTGAATAAGAAGAGCACTAAAGCTAGAAAGGGAAAGAAGGCAATGGACCCTAACAAGCCTAAGAGGCCAGCCAGTGCCTTCTTCGTTTTCATGTAAATATTCATGGCCTTAAACTTTTATTTTCTATTTTGTTGTTATTTCTGTGCTTTTCATAGATAGTATGGACAAGAAAACACTAAATAAAATGTGTAAATAGGATATCATGATGATGAAAATTTAATAAATTTATCGATATATAATTGTATCTTAAAAATCAATTAGTAAGTTGACTATATGTATATTTGGTTGCTTCCCAATATATGTATGGAAATTCTTAAAATCTAATTAGTTAAAAAGATCATCTTCTAAAATAAGCGTTGTATCATTAGATTTTCTTTTTAGGCTTTGATTCAGAGGACTTTATGCTGAAGGGAAAAAGACAGTTTTATGATGTGTATCATTGCTCATAACGAAACATAAAACTGTTTTTCACTAGATTTACATTTTCCTAAAGATATGGCAATCAAATACTATTGATCTCGTTTTACATTAATTTTTTTGATGATTATAGGGAGGAGTTCAGGAAGCAATTTAACAAGGAGAATCCTAACAACAAAGCAGTATCTGCTGTAAGTATATATACTGTCTAGCATGTTGCGTTCTGCAAGTAATGATTTAAATCATGTCGGTCCTTATTCCCCCTCTGTTTCTTAGGTTGGCAAGGCAGCTGGAGCAAAATGGAAGTCCATGTCGGAAGCTGTAAGTATTTTTACTATATGAATTCTTTTTAAGCTGTGTGGTAGTGAAAACTTGTATTGTTATTAACATTGTAATAACTATATATCCAGGACAAGGCACCTTATGTGGCAAAGGCGGAGAAGCGGAAGGCTGAGTATGAGAAGAACATGAAGGCCTACAACAAGAGACAGGTAATTTTCATGAAGTTGATTGTATATGAATTTAGTGTGAGAAATTGATCTCTTGCTTACTGGGGTTTTGATGATTGTTTAGGCTGAAGGTGTGAATGCAGCAGACGATGAAGTATCTGATAAGTCGTTGTCTGAGGTGAATGATGAAGACGAAGGAGATGAGGATGGCAGTGGAGAGGTTTTTTTTTTATGTTCCTCTGAATTTTCATTGGCTTTCTCGTATTGGGTATTAGCTTGTGCTCATTATTGGTCTTTCAATTGTTTGCAGGAGGATGATGACGAGTAGCAAATGGCATAAAAAGGATAGAATAGTCACCTAGGCTGTCAAAATATTTGATCAATCCATGTTAATGGGTTTGAGTGTTAATTGTTTCTTCCTTTCCATGATGGAATATATTGCCACTCCCTTTGTCCACTGATTTTGGGCTTTTGAATTTTTATAGTTATTATAGAAGGGAGAATCATCTCTATTTGTACGTTTTTAAATCTAATGACTAGCTAGGTGTTTCTGTCTTTTGTAGAGAAGCTGGCCTCCTTGATCTAACTTTCGATGTTAACTGAATCGTTATGGCCTCGTTCTTATATCTAACTTGTCGTTTCCATTTCTCGTACTATTTGTTTATTGTTTTTGTTTCTCCTGTACATGTTCTCTTCTTATTAGCTTGTCATCTGATTTTAATCACATATGCATTCATATTCGTTGAATGGTTTGAACACATGGTTTTAATGGTTAAATAACACTGTTTCTGTTAATTGATCAGAAATTCGGTGGTTTTGGCCAAAATTTTTGCTGAGTTGAATTTTGTGTTTTGTCGATGGTCCTTTTGATAATTTTTCCATGTACATCTCGCAACGTTTATCAAATAGTTCACCAGAATTCTCAAAGATGGATATTATTCTACAACGCTCGTTTAAATTTAATTTGTTAAAAATTGTGTTAGCCGTCATTGGCAGGACGTGTAGTGTGTTTTATTTTTAATAGCTGTGGCTTTTTCATATCGTTTATGATCTTAATAGGATAATTGGTAAAGTTGGTTAGACTTGAAGGTTTTTTTTGGTTGAAGAATAATGTAAAGTTTATATATGTTATAATAAAAAGTTATAGTATAAAATTTTTATATGTTACAGTGACTTTAACTGATTTTATTGAACACGGATAAAGCTAAGAAAGAAAATGTTTCTTTTAGGGTCAATAGCATTAAAAAAAAAAGAGAAAAAAGAAAAAAGAAAAAAGAAAAAAAGATAGTTCCTTTGTCTGCGTGGGCATGGTTAATCTTATTGCATTCTAGTTGTTAGGCACATGCAACCCTTGAAAAAATCTGGCGAATCAAATAAAATTATATTGCTTCTTCATTTTATTGGGAGTGGTTGCGGCTATATAATTAAAGTGTGTTTGATTTATGTTTTAATTACAATTTAAATTATTTTATTATAGTATTTTTTTTATAAAACTTTAAATTATCATTTAAATTTTTTATTTAAATTTATGAATCAAATGTATTCTTAGAATCAAGACTTTTAGCACATGAAGATATTATATTGTTTATATTTAAAACTATATAATTATAACTATTTTCTCAAACATCACGTAATTTTTTGTTTTCTCTTGCAAAAATTAAAATATATGCATCAAAATGAAAAATGATTAAAAAAAAAGAAGGCGCAAAAAATAACCCAAAAAATGTACTGAAAGAAGAAAAAGGGTCGAGCTTTAAGTTAAATCAAGTTCTTGATTCATTTTTTATTGCACAAAAGATAAAAGAAACTAGAGTATGTAACAGTAATGCTAATGATTAAGAAGGGAAGTGAAAGAGGTCCCATTAATACTGGATTTGTCAACTTGTTACAAAATTATAGTTTTGGGACCACCTTCATTATCGTATTTTTAGGTGGTTGACAAAATTACTAAAGCTTGGCGTACGCTGCAAAACATGAAGAGAAATGTGTCTGAGTGTTCTAATCCAAATTAATGAACTTTTAAGTTGATGGTTTATACCGTTACGTACCCGAACTTTTAAGTGTGAACACTAGTAGGAAAATTGCAATTGATCGTTAAACTATATACAAAATAGCTGAGGAGTGTATAATGACAAAAATAGAAATACTTATATCATTCTAAAAAAAGCTGAGTGATATTAAAAAAAATCTTCTCTAATTTTAAATTTCTTATATTGATGTTATTTTAATTTACTATGAAAAAAATAGATAGATTATAAACTATGTATTATTATTTTAGTGTAGTAATTTTAAAATTACGACATTAGAAGCTACTTAAAAAAAAAAATCCACAATATGCTTCTCAATGCTTCATGTTGGGTAGTAGTTTTTAGAATCAACTTTGTAAAAGCAGGTTTTACCGATACATCTTAAACTATTGCAAGCAAGTAAAAAGCTAAAAGTTACTTTTAAAAACAATGTCAAATAGGCTTTTTTTCTGTGTCTCTTGTACCAGCAGGAATTTGATTTCTCTTTTCTACTTTCTTGTTATTATTAGTCTTGTTTATCTTGTCTCTTAAAGTATTTTGTCTAACTTATTTGTCTAAAAAATATAGACAATTTTTTTTAAGGCATTTAAAAGTCAATTTGAATCAATATTTAGACTTACAATGCTGTAACAATTTAAATTTTATAAGCAAAAATATTATAAAAAAATTGATTTTAACTAAAATTTTTTAGTTCGAACCAAGTTCTTAAAAGATTCAAACAGTTGTTATCAATCTTTTAATTCTTCTAGAAAGTGAAAATTTAGTCCTTAATTTTTTATTTATCTATAAGTCATACTTAAAGATTTTTGGCAGCATTAGCTCCCTAAGAAAATTTTGATTTTTTTTTTCAATCAACACTAAAGTTTCTTAGTGTTCTTATCCAAATTGATGTACTTTTTAGTTTGATGGTTTATAAGTTCATGTACACCAACTTTGTGTCACCTGTACCAGCAGGAATCCGATTCCTCTTTTCTACCTTTTTTTTTTTTTCCTTCTAGGAAATGACAATTTGGTCCCTAATTTTCTATTTATCTATTAGTCGTTAAACTTGAGGGAAGTTTGAGAATTTTTTTTTTTTAGCACTGAAGTTCACAGATGTTTTAAAGCTTAACAGAAACAATCATGTAACTTTCTCCCATAAACTTGATTTCTGTTTACGGGAATTTCTTTTTTTTTTTTAACTCATAAAATAAAAAATGCTATAATTTAAGGATGTTGAAGATCATTACTTCGTTGAAGATAATATTTTGCACTCTATTGACTCCTTTTGAAAGTAACATTAAACTACAATTTATGAAAAAATGCAACACAAAAAAAACGAGTAATATTAAATAATTTGGCGTAGAGATTGTATAAGCTTACAAGACGAAGTATACAATCTTATTTAATCTACTAAGATTATAACCTTATTTTTAATAAAATAATAAGGCATATTTTAAAACATGTACTATGCATTAAACTCAGACCTAAAGTCTAATGTTTTGTCCTCCTAAAAATGTAACTGAGTTTTCAAAGCCTACGTATTACGTAGGCGAGCGGCTTAATTGCGCGATTGGCGAGACGTTCTAAGAATACGCCACCGGAGGAGCCTCTTTACTCTTTCTTTTTTATTTTATTTTTATTTTTTCACTTTACTTTAATTTTATTTTTTTTGGGTTGGGCATATCCTTAAAAAGACATTTATTCATTCATTCAGAAGTCAGTCGTACCAAACACTTGCTTGCAATCTAAGACTCTTTCTCTTTCCAAGTCAGAGTCTGTCAGAAGAAGAAGAAGAAGAAGATTCTGGGTTTTGACAACCTTGAACTGGGTTAAACTGTACTGGTCTACCTTAGTTTTGCAATTGTAAGAGAAAACAAGAAGAAGAAGAATTAGAAAGAGCAAAAAAAATTTAAGGATGATTATGGAGTGGAAGAGTGAAGAACAACAACAACAGCAGCAACAAGAAAATCATGGTCATCAGAGACAGAAAACGGAAGAGGAGAAGTCGAATATGAATGGGGTTCCTCCAAATCCAAAAGAAGGGTTAGGATTGATGTACGTGAAGGTGATGACTGACGAGCAAATGGAGCTTTTGAGGCGCCAGATCTCTGTCTACGCCACCATCTGCGAGAAGCTTGCTGACATGTTCAATTCCATCACTTCCCAACACGACTTCCCAGGTTCCTCTCTCTCTCTCTCTCTCTCTCTGTGAATATATATATATATATATATATGTATATCCACACACACATTTATACATTTAGTTTAATTCCCCTTTTTGGATTTCTTCAGCTTTAGTTCAATTGTTTTCCTTGTTGCTTGTTATCCATCAATTCAGCCTTGTACTCAATCCAATCTGTTTAGGTTTCATGGCAAGAAATTGGTTTTGGTAAACCAAAGGTTTATAAGGGTAGGAATTTGTGACATCTAACGAAATGGATTGCTCATATGCCTCCTCCATCAATATGGGACTGACTTAGACCCTAAAACCTTGTCAAGGAGAACAAAAAGCCGCATCACTTTGGTCACTGGTAGTTTGAGACAAAAGAGAATCACCACTATGTTAAGCTTATACCCAAATGCCTGTTGCTTTATTAGTTTTATTGTTTTGTTCTTTTGAATTGCGTAATACTTTTTTTGTTGAAAACTCAGAGCTGTCTTAACATGATAAAGCACAAATTTTACAAACACACAGAACATATTTTGTGCTGAAGCTTGAGCAAACTTTATCATTACATTTTCAGCCTTTTGGCTCCACAGTCTAAGCTTGCCTTTTGCTTTTTTTTTTTTTTGATTATTTTTTATTTTTTAGGAATGAAACTGGGAAATCTTCACTACGATCCACTAATGACATATGGTGGCCACAAGATCACTGCAAGACAGAGGTGGTCACCAACGCCGGTGCAGCTTCAAACCCTTGAGAAAATTTTTGATGAAGGCAATGGGACCCCAAGCAAGCAGAAGATCAAAGAGATAACCGCGGAGCTTAGTCAACACGGCCAAATTTCTGAAACCAATGTCTACAATTGGTTTCAGAATAGGAGAGCTCGTTCGAAGAGAAAGCAATCTGTTCCAGCTCTGAACAATGCGGAACCAGAAGTAGAGACTGAAACTCTAGAGCATTTAAAGGACAACACAAAATCAGAAGAAACAGAATTTTGTGAGAACTCTGCTCCAAGGGAGGATAATGTCTACTTTCCAAGTCCTGAGGTAGCTAGATTAACTGGAAATTGAACTGCTGTGTCTTTACTTGAATGTTTAATTTTAGGGCATGTTAACTTATAATTGATGGGGAAGGGAACGGAAACAAGAAGAGCGATTCTCTCCATCCACTCGTGTGTTTACTTATAGAGTCGGGAACGGTAATTTTGTAAGGACCACACGATGTAGGGAACTAGTTTTTGATGCCACATGGTTTGTATAAAAAGTTACTCTTGATTTGGAACCATATAATTACTTTTGCCTCATTAATTTTGACCAATTCCACTTTTTGATAGGTAAATTAACCTAAAAAGAAAGTTATTTTTCTCCTTTCTTTTCATTATTTTTCGTTATTGTTTGCCTTTCTTTTCATTATTTGTTGACAAAACTCTTCATTTTCCTATTATATTGCATTATGGTTTAGCAAAAATACCTTTTATCTATTCTAATGAGTGTTAAAAATTCTAATGGATTTTGCAGGAGTTGATGAATTGGTCGGCTAATGGAAGTGCCATTGAGTTACAAAGCTTAACTTCCTGGGCAGGATTTGATGTGGAAGAGCTGTAGTTGGATTTCTATTGCTGATCTTGAAACGATCTTATGACTTCTGAATTTATAGACAATATTAATATTAATTTAGAAAGAACTTCGTTATCGAAATGTTATGCCCATAGATGATTTAGAAACAATTGACAGTCTGACATGTGAGTATAATACAATCGTGCATGGCAGACTTGCAAAAAACTACTAGCAAAAGAGGTCTTTTGATGTTAGCATGTATATCAGCATATGTAATCTTTAGCTTTTACAATCTTGATTGTGATGAACTTTGTTGAAACTTCTAGAATATCACTATATAGTATTTTGCTTATAATGACCATATCATTTTATTTATTTATTTTTAATTCTTCTCCAGGTTTAATAGGTTAGCATGATTTGGGATGAAATATTTGGGATTATTTGTTATAAAAAACTTGCTGTTATTTTGAAATTTTTACTGAAACATTAATTCAATAATTTTGATATAACATGGCTGTTTGAAATGGTACCTAGAGGTTTATAAGGTCTTGCTCTCGTAGATATTCGTATAATGCTACAAACCATTAAATCTATTTAATATTGCCTTTTTCTATTAATTTCACGGCTAAAAAACAGAAATTTATCAGCGGCCTGGTTTCTACTGCACAGATTCCTTTATATTTATACTGGAAATTCCGTTATATTAGTACCTACAGTCCTGCTCCTGTTGATCCACTAGGTGACGAGAGGCATTTGCTTTAAAAGTTTCTACCGATTGCTTAAATTTAAAACTTGGAAGCAAGGACAAAAGAAAAGAAGCGTCACCACAGCAAACTCCATTTTTCCCACTACTTTGTTCCTTCGCGGTTTTGACATGTCGACTCAATCTATTCGATGTCTTTCTGGTCTGACAAATAGTAGGTACTAGATCCGAGTGAAAAAGACTAAATAAAAAAAGAAAAAGCAGTTCCTACCGCGTCTTTGATAAACCCTAGGAGCATTTGACTATTTTGTCACCTTAGATTCCTCCATCTCCGGTGGTTGCTAGTTCATTGCTTCCCTTCCAGGAGACAAAACTTCCAGGCGGCAAAGCAACATGTCGGTTATGGCATGCTATATGTAATATCAAGCATAAAACATGTGCATGCATTTACAACCAAAATACTATCCCAACACATTACCTTAAACATGTAAATTAACCTTTGTGCATCCATCCTACGAATTTGTCGACTGTCGACTGTCGACCTCGACAATGAAAGGACTCGAGACCTAAACAAAAAATCAAAGACGACAATGTCATGTGCATAGTTCACTGAAATCCACTCCTTACTGTGTAGTCAATTGATGCCTCGTTTCGTTGATTTGGAAGACTGCAAAAACTCAGACCAGGTGCTTGATTACTTGATCAGGCCCATGGGCAGAATTGGGATGTACATCAAAGTTTTGCTGTGGAACAGCTTGACATGGACTTGGCTTTGCAAGTATCTATGAAAGATGAAAAATCCTAAACCCAGCTTTTATCTTCCAACTGTGACTAAGGACACAAATGTCATCATCTTTTGCCATCCGAACGGGTGCCACGAAATTGGGTGTGCACACAAGTTGTGTCATTGATCCTCTGTCTTACATATTAAGCCTCTCTTTGGTAGTTTCAACTGCACCATTACAAAGCTTTCAAAAAAAGAAAAAGAAAAAGAAAAGGAAATACTGCAACAAAACAAATACTATTTTTGGTTTCTGCTTTGAAACGATGCACTAAAACCAAAAGTTTTAGTTACTTGATTTCTAACCTTTGATTTTGCAGTTCTCCAGCCTCCTGAATTATTGTCTTGTGGAGTATATGAGAATCTTTCAAAGGAGTTTAGACTGGCCACTTCATCCATGCTTGAGGCACTAAGCGGCTAAAAACATTGGGAGATTAACAATACTTTACGTTCAGATATGAGTGACAATTTACTATGCAAGTAACAAAAAAAGAAAAAAAGAAAGAGAAAGCTAGAAAGAAAGGGAAAAACTACACCAATATGAATAAAATTTTTAGATTCTAGTTCCACAAGATGCATTACAACCTAAAGGTTTAGTTCTTTGGTTTCTGACCTTTGATTTTGCAGCTCTCCAGCCTCCTGAATTATTTTCTTGTGCAGCATATGAGAATCTGTCAAAGGAGTTCAGAGTGGCCACTTGGTCCATGCTTGAGGCACTAACCGGAAAGGGATCCTACAAAAATTGGGAGATTTAACAAAATTTGAGTAGAAATTTATCACCCTTGAAGTTGACAGCCCATTGCTGCTAACGGGAAAAAGAAGTATCATATATGAAAAACTTTACCTTGCCTTCTGAATCCTTGTTGATGGATTCTTCAAGATTTTTAATTTCTAGCCGATCGACATAAAACAATATCTGTAGGGATAGAACGTGAGCAAATAAAACATTCAGCTGAAGAAAAAGGCACCTAGATATTCACAAATATCGAGGTCCGTATATATATATATATTTTTTAATTTTATATTGAAAACTTACTTTGTTAAGAAGATGAATATTTGATGCATTAGTTGCCATGACCTGCACACCAAGACAATTGTTGTGCGTACTACAGAAGGGGCAGAAGATGTTGTTGAATACACATCCATCTTTCTCACACCATACACCCTGTTCTGAATTACCTTCAGGAGTTCTGTCAAAAAGTCGTTGATAGACGGATGAAATATCTGTTACTAGAATGGGTATGCCTTTTATAGTACCAACCGGCTGAGGTTTCACTATCTTTTTGTGAAGAGATTCTAAATAAATCTTTGATGAAGTCGTCAAATAACACATCATATATTGATGATTTTCAGGAAGGCCCAAAGGGATTTTGCAGAGTGCGCAATAAACACGTAGTCCCCTGTCCATTGCATAATTATTTATCGTGAGCAGTTTATTAACAGCTGTCTTGGTTTTTTCTTCTACACAGTAAGTCTCAACACCAAAGTCAATTCTTCTATTTGCCTCTCCATTACAACAATTAGAAGCATTGGCATCAGCTGCACCATGCTGTCCTTCAAGAAAGCAGACCAGTGATGAGGAAATAAATTTTCTTCGTTTCTGGGAACAAGAATTAACACTTGAAACGTCAAACGACTCCATTTCCAGAATTGATCTGCTAGTGTTCGCAGCAGCATTCCTCCGAGGAGTAACTTCAGTTAGACGATGTGCTTCTGGAGAACTTTTGTTACAATCCGTTGAGGATGGTTGATCATACAATAATTGTTTTGAAACAACTGAGCTGGTCTCGTCCTTAGAAAAGGACCGTGGACTTTCTATTGTAATGCTTTCATCTGCACATGGGGTCTCCTTGACAATGGATACTTCTGGAGCTTCAAGGGAGAATCCTGAAGATAAAGCTGTAGGGAACCTGCAAATTGACTCCTTAAGTTGTAACGAACTTCTAAACCTTTACTGAAATCTAAATCAGGCAGACAAATAACAATATTTTTTTTACTACATATAATTATAAAAATAACTAGAGATCAAATCTTAAAACCATTACTTTGAAAGTGAGATAGAATACTAAAACTTCAAGACTAGACCAACTTAAAATTTTACCTTGGACCTACACCTATAGGCTTCGGTTTAATTTAATGTCTCAAACGCTAAATGAAATTTGAAAAATTCCAACTTTACCTTGAATCTTTTTGAGGACTACATAGGTCAACAACTTCCTGCCAGTTGTCAGCATCTTCATCCAGTTTTGGGGATGCCTGGAGCTCAATACCACCCTGAGGATTCAACAAGGGATAAGAGGTATTATGCCTTGTCAAGGAAGGCTCTTTCTGTCCTGAATGATCAGATTTGTTGAATTTCTGGTCTTGTTTTCTTGCAGACCCTTTACTTTGATCTGCAGAAAATACATTATCCGAGCCAGGATTGAAATTTTCCAAGACATTCATCATATTGCTCACTTGTTCCTGCAAACAAATGAAGTACTTCGGTAATATTTTTCATCCATTGAAAGAGGAAATAAAACATAGAATCAGGCTAGGAAATGGGAACTTATGAAGACCTGGACATTGCTGAAGAAGGATTTTAATCCTTCTACAATCAAGTCGAAGTTGTCATACTGTCTAATATATTTCCTCAGCCATTTGGAGACGTACGCTCTGTTCCTTTCTTCCTGATAACGTTCATCTGCATGTACAGATTGATGAAATAAGTGGCCACATATATGAAGGAAGCAGAATTAAAACAGTTGCCAGAGCACACTTTGCACAAGGGAAATAAAAGAGAGATACACCAAAGAAATTCAAATGTGAAAACAGGAAAAAAGAGATGTGCCAAGCAGTTCGAATAGAGATCCAGCATTGAGAATAACTATATAGAACCAAAAAATAAAATTGGAAATTAAACATGAAGTACAAATAACACAAGATTTTGCTCATTGAGGAAGGTTATAATCAAGGAGTTTGATTTAGGATCTTCTGAGAAGGATTCTATTGAGACTATTACCCCCGAAAACAAGGGGACACTTTTATTCCCTAATAAAGTAGAAAGTAGTTGTTAAGAGGATTTCTCAAATATTAAAGAGAAGAATGTCAACTTAGAATCATTTACCTAAAAATATAATAGCTCCATAATCAGACCTGTGGCGGATACAACGTCCTATATAAAAAGCAAACAACACTGTTATTATCACAAATGTATGCCATTTTAAAGTTATAAAATTCCTGAAAGAACCCATTAATCAAATCATGAATTCATCCAAGGAAAAAAGGGAAAAGAAATAAATTGATCATTTGGTTTTGACGTACCTGCAGCTTGATTTAGAGCCCTGAATGCTTGCTGGCAGTACCACTCACTCCCGCTCAGAAGGTTTTTGGATGCTTTATATGCATCATTGTATTTCTTTTTTAAAGAAACTAGAATATCATTTCTGATAAATATAAAACAATCAGCAAACACTTGCATAAAATACTTGAAAAAAAAAAAAAAAAGGTCCTTACGTGTTGGGAAATGGGATGCCGACAATTATCTAAGATAGTTAAGTTAAATACTTGGTAAAAAATGATGTAGATTATTGAACATCCACCGGTGACATAGTTAAGGTGAAATCCAAATGAGTTTAATGACAGATAAAAAGGGAAATCATTCAGAAACACTACATTCAAACTTGAGTCACGCTATTAGCCAAACTACTTAAACTGAAACAACATATTAATTGAGCCCCTACACCCAAACCATTGAATGAGGGAAAAAGAAACTCGGACGGTGAAAGGATACAACCATTCGGGCATTGTCATCAGAGAAATCAATTCCTTCTGAAACCTGCATGAACAACAGGGCAATTGAGGAAACCTAAACCAATTACAATCAAAATCACACTCAATTTTAACTACAATATATACACCTTTCCACGGCACACTGCAAAAAGGACAGCCCCTTTGTTGCTTGTATTATCTGCATGTTGACTAGCAGTGAATTCGTTATTGTCCAATTTTTTAATTCTTTTCCTTCTCCCAGAAAGCGGTTTATTGACACCATTAATTGCATCATAATAACCCTTCAAGACAGACTCAAAATCCTCTTGGCTTCCTCCTCTTGGCTCTGCACTAGCCAATGGTAGCACAATTAGATGGAACTATTGTTAAAAGGAAGTGTAACAGAGAAGTTCAAATACCTTAATAACAACTTGTCCAAAAATTATTATTCCATGTAAGTTTAGCATAAGATTAGGAAATGAACAAAAAACCTTACCCACAAAAAGGGATTTGTTTGCATTGAATCGAGACCATTGACCTGTTTCACACCAGCGCTTACTTAGTTTCTCCATAAGCTTATAACTCGGGAAGAAAACCAGACAACCACCAGGCACAACTTTAAAAATCTCCTCCAAGGATTTTCCGAGTGCATCCTTGAAAAATAAGATCCAAAAGTTAATAACAGGAAAGAAAGAAGCCTATTCTTAGTAAAGCAAAAATGAAAAGTCATACCTGGAAAGCATACAAACTTGCTGTTTTATAGCTTGCATTCAACGGAAAATTATTTTGACCAGTAGACATTATGGCAGACCAAACCTAAGTGACAGTGTTGATATCTTGTAAGTTGAACAACTATGCACCCAACAAAAAAAAGTACGTGAAAAAGAAAACAAAGAATATTAACAATATACCTGTGTTTCAGTATCAATTATGTGTGCAGCTTCGAGACTCGTTCCAAATTGAACACCAAGTTCAGATGAAAAAGTATTCATTGGCGACAATGTTCTAATAACAAAAAATGAAAAAGAAAAAACCTTAAGAAATCGTAAATAATAGCATATCTAAATACTCTTTAGTTTACCATGTCACCACGGTATACATACCCTGATGTCAAAATGACTGACAAAGATAATTCGGCAATGTCTTTAAACACCACGGCTGGATTTAGGCACCATAAACTTAAAGTATATGTCCATTCGCCAAAAGTTTTCCCTAAAAGAACTCCCAGTAAAATATGATGGAAATTCACACTTATGTAATTTAGCAGAAAATCATAATTATGTAATTTAGCATAAATGAATAATTGATTCTTCTAACAAAATTTTCAAGTTTCAACATATTATGTTTTCAGTAACAATATGAGATCTACCGGCACCTGAGATGCTAGCGTTAGACCAGAATTTACTCTTAAACTCTTGATGAATAGAAAACACCTCATCTATAAAATGTTCAGATGCCACTATTTTTACAGGACAAGAAATATAACCCTATTTACAACTGACCAGAATCTTTTTTCACATATTTCCGTATGGCAAGCTGATAATCAGACATATGATACCCATCTCTTGAGAAAAAATAAGTTAGAGAAGAAAACAGTCCTGCAAAACATAAGAAATGATATCAACAGACAAAAATATTATAAAAGGTAAACTAATGACATCTAACACAATAAAATTCAGATCGTTTTTACCTTCCAGTGTTGTCACAGCCATCCCAGTTAAATGTTTTACTGTTGACTCTGTATCCGAAGCTTGTTCTATTGCCTGAAACGGAAAAACAAAAGCTGAGATCATGCAGTTTAGAAGAGAATGCAAAAAAAATTTAGAGATGTCTCACTAAAGATACCTTCACAGCACACTCTAGCAGGATTGAAAAAGATTGTCGGTAAATATTAGCTTCTTGAAGCTCTCTCAAAGCCTTATCACCAGTCCAACTATAGCATATAATGCCCACCAACATCCACCAAAGAAAGAGGGAAAACCAAACAAAAACGTATAAATATCACAAGGTGCTTCCATTAAGCAACTATAAAATTTAAAAGAGCCGATAACATGTGGCTGTCCATTAAATTCTCTTGCTTTGTACTTCGTAGCAACATGATAGGAACACAACAAAGCTCAATGTTATTTTGCACAGCTAGAATCCTGCGCATGTACCAAAAATCTTTTTATTTTTTATTTTTCATTTTATTGAGAAGAAATGAGAATGTATGTACAAGAATCTTATGGTCACTGCCAAATAAAATGAGCAAGTAATAGTATGAAGGATTTACTGCATACATATATTCATGAGTCATACAAGTGGAATAATGATAGAAATCAATCTATAAGATGTTAAGGAGAGCTTACCAAGAGACATAATCTTGAAAGTCACGCTTTTCCAATGTAGTTTTCTTATGAGCAATCCAACTTAGAAGGTCCTATACATTTTTGGAATCAATTATTAGTATAGATACATTTACCCTATTTAGTTGCGAGTAAAATCGACAAAACAGTACCTGAGTCATTTCATACAAAGGTTGGTACACCATAGCATCAGCGTTGCAGAGGATTTCTAATTCTGCCTTCAATTCTTTTAAAAAGTAGAGCAACTATGTAAGAAACAAGCAATTTAATCATAAGATGAAAGTGTTAACAGTTTGAAACCTACTATGCAAAGTTTCTTCTTCAACATCCACACTACCAGCATCACGAGCAATATCTTCTATATTACTGCAAACAAATAAACAAGACTACAACTAAGATTCATATTGTTGTAATTTTCAATTTGTGAACTTTTTCCAAACATATAGTACACAGTTATAATGCATAGATAAAGTGGTCTGACGTACTGAGCCTCGTCAAAAACTACAATAGCTCCTTTAAGATCAACACTCATAGCACCCCGAATAACTGGATTGATAATGTAATTATATGGGCAAAATACCAACTGTGCACTACTTGCCATGGAACGTGCTGCATAATAGGAACAACCTAGGAAATGGAAATAAAAAAAAAAAAAAATCAGATATAGCAAAAAGAGATGGATGTCAGATGTTTTCTTTAACCTTTAAAAAAGTGAAAAATTTAAGGGCAACCTTTCACAACTTGGCCAACTTTAACAAGATCTTCTATGTCAAAGGCTTCATGGCAACCTCCTTTCTGAAGAGATGGATGGCCTTTAACTTTATCTACATTTCTGTTGAAAAGAGAAACTAATAATTCACGCTCAAGCTATAGTTTGTCCAACTAAACAATTAAGAAAGGAAGCAATAAATGACTCACCTATATTCAGGGCATCCTCCGTCTTTATTTCTCAAAAGGAGCTTGCTGAAAATTTAAACAATACAATTTAGATGCCAAAACAAAAAACCTTCTTCAGGTGAAGGGAAATACAAAGGGCTGTGACAGCAAAATGAATACCATTCTTCATCAATATTATCTTTTCCACATATGTAAGCATTAGTACAGTAAAGCTTTCGTGAGGCCTGCACCACAATGGAAAAAGCAAGCAAATGACACACTGTATTTTAGTGAACAATTAAATATACTTTACTACTTTCCTCCAATTAGCTAAACCCAGATTTCAGCAAAGTTACATTTTCATGTTGCAATATTTCCAAACAAAGAATGCAGGGAAGTGTCAAGTACAGAAAAAAGTAGCACAACAGCCAAAAAACTCTTAAGGCTCCGGTTAGTCAAAAGAATTTAATCATAAAGATCAATAGCAGTTGAAACAACGAGCTTACCAAAACTGACATTGGTACCCGGTATCCGGTCTTTCGATATTCCCGAATGACTTGAGAGATTTGTGAATGTGTCCTCCTTGTAAAAAGAAAAAAAAGTATTTATCTTTTATCTTTTTGCTGAATCCAACACCAAATTAAAAATCTAATCCAAAACATACTCGAGTATCTTGTCGAAAAACACAAAGCTTACGATGCATAATATATTTTAGGTGTTGCCTTTGCCTTCTTATTCTTATTATTCAACATAGCCTGGGCTGATCCTGGACCTTCTGGTGCTTGTATACCTAAGAAACATAATTAAATGTTAATTCTATAAATTGAAGCCCAAAAAGAAAATAGCAATCAAGCCATGAAAATCAGACACCAGATAATCACAATGTCTTGTTGCCAAGAATGATAGCCTAAAAGCTAAAACTTTCACAACAATGTACTGCTTTGTTTGGCACCATGGAAAAGCATATAACCAATGTGAGTAAAATAGCGAGGAAGCAATTGGTATGCATTCCTTCATCTAATCCTTTAGACTTGGAACGGATCAAAGTTAGTCTTGTGAAAAATTTTAAATCCCTCACCTAATCCATTCTCTCCTCTAACCCCTCTACTCTTACTAAACAAACATAAATCTTAAAATCCCTTCATTAATCCACCCACCCTTATCCCTTCTTCCACTTTTTCCTCCTACCAAATAAGGCCTTAAGGTTGCGTTTGTAAAGAAACAAAGGTATACAACCTAGTTGAGGAAAATGGAAAGGGAAAAGAGGACTTTTCTCTTATTATATTTGGTATGGATTCTCTCTATATTTGGAAACATTAAAGTTGAAATTCTTTGAAGCATTTTAAATCCTTCACCCAAGCCATTTCCTCCTCTTTTCTCTCCTACCAACCAACCATAAGTCGCAAAATCCGCCCACTAATCCCCTCGCCCCTCTCTCGCCCTCCACCTTTCCTCATACCAAACGAGCTCTAAGACTTGGAATAGAAAATAAATTGAGTCAATACGAGATAACTGTTAATAAATCCAGAATAATGACAATAACCTATCAGAAATGAGATGATCACACATGCTTCACTGCCAAAACTGATAGCCTAAAAACCAAAAAGTTCTCCAAAAATGAATGCTTTTGTATGATTCGATTCAAAAAAGGGCAGAGAACGAGACAATCAAGTACTGGAAGGTTCGTCTTCGGGAAGAAATCCGCCGCCATGATCGAGAGGATCGGTCATGGCCTTCGGGTCCGCCTTCGACTGACACTGAGCCTTGGCCCAACAATGTTGCTGCCAAGCGAGGGTGGAGCAGAGAAGCGAGAGCGATTTTCCAGTTCCGGTGGGAGACTCGAGAAGCGCGTGACAATGGCCTTCCCTCTGAGCCCGATCTAGGGTTGCGATGACCCTCCCCATGAAAGCCAGCTGCGTCCCGTACGGCCGGTACGGAAACTGCACTTGTATGCCTCCAATGTGATGCACATTCTTCGGCTTCTTAGGGTTAGGGTTAGGGTTAGGGTTTTCCGTCGACGGAGTTGCAGAAGAAGAGACCATTTGTGGAGAGAGGAGGGAAAACGAGAAAAGCTCAGAGCTCGCACGAGAGGAGGGGCGTTTGTAAGGGGCGGGAAAGGGAAGTCCCTTTGATTTTTGAGTTTTACTTTGGAGGGCCCATTTTTATACAGCCCGTAATCAGTATAATTACTCTTTTTTTATTATTTTTATTTACCTTTTGAGCTACCATTTATGCCCCTAAACCTTAGTGCATTTGGCATCCTTCATCTTAACTTTTTTTTTTTTTTAAGTTGCCTGCATTTTTCAAAAGAAGAGAATCAACTCGGATTGTCTCTTTATGAAAATGGAAGAAGAGGAAGAAAAGGGGATTGTGAACGGGAGTTATTTATGAATTTTGGTTCAAGGACCATGTTAAATTATTTTTGAAAAATAAAAGGGTGAAACTATGACAAAATTCAAAGCACATATGTAACAAGGAAAGTGAATCTGGATTATGAATAATTTAAGGGTTAATGAGATAATTGACCCAATTATATTTATTGGATTGAAATATAACTCCAAATTGTATAATTTTTACACATGTCTCATAATGATATTATTAAAATTATTTATATGTAATTTTATAATACAATATGTAATATCATTGATATGATTATTATATCATTAAGAACATTTTTAAGATATTTTAAATATTGTGTTAGATTTTAGTTTCATAACAATAATTTAGACACAGATTGTAATTTTTTCTAATTTAATTGATTGCAAGCTTTATCAAAAAACATATAATAAGGCTAATGATAGGTGGAGGGTAAGTCACAATTAACAATGCACGAGCAACTATCTTTATTTTTCTTAGGGGAAAATTTTAGAGAAAACAATCACAAAACTCTTAAAATGTAACCTTCAATCCTTACATTTTTAATATTTAGGAAAAGTAAAGGTGTTCATTTAAATTATCAATCTTTTTTATATATTCTTATGCTTTTTATTTTTTTAATTAACTCAGCATCATAGAATTAAACTAACTATCAAATTTATCCCTGACAAGTTTACCTTTTTAAAGCTATTTTGACCTCATTCAAAAGCAATTTCTATGTTGAATTTTAACAAAATATTCTCTCATCTTGGATTAAATTTTCACTCAATTGGCAGTTCCAAAGTAATTTCAAAGAATGCAAAGTTAAAAAATATTGCTCATCGCATAAACTCAGTGGAGAAATTTGTACTTCACCTTTGACAGTGATCAAAATGCATAAAACAAAAGGAAGAAGGGGTGTTGAATAAAATCCGGTAACTTATCGTCCTACCACTGTAATTATAAAAACTTCCCGTCACGGCCGCACCGACCGAGATCGACGGGGAAAGAGAGGGCACGCCAGATTCCAACAAATCCAATATAATTGCAATGACAAATCATAATTAAAAATATTTTAAAAATTAATATATATATATATATAACAATTTTAAAATATATACATGATAATTCTAAAGAAATGGAAACCAAGACAGACACAGAGAGTGGAAGATCGTTCTCTTCTTTACTCTCTTTTTCCCGTTTTCTATCAATCCTTTAATTAATTGCCCTTTTCAAGTATTCAAAATCCTCTTCAAATTTATCTTTCTCATCGATCTGACAAAGCAATCTCTCGATCCCACGCCATCATTCACTGATTCGTCAAAATTTCGTTTTCTGTTTTTTCGATTTTCGGTTTCTCGTTTTTAATTATCAATTTTCTCTCTTTTTTTTTTTCCGCGGGTGATTTGGGGCTTGTGATCTGTTTGGGAAATTGAGGAAGTCTGGGAAGGATTAAGAATGGCGGGGCCGAATATGGATCAGTTCGAAGCGTATTTCAGGAAAGCGGATTTGGATGGAGATGGGAGGATCAGTGGAGCCGAAGCCGTCGCTTTCTTTCAAGGTTCCAATTTGCCCAAACAAGTTCTTGCTCAGGTCAAGTTTCCTACTTTTTCCTCCAATTTCTTGTTATCCACTGCTTGCTCCTAGGTTTAATGGATCAGTTTTGACTTAGTTACTGAATTACCATTTTTGGCTCTGAATTTCGCCCCTTGTAATGGGATAAATGTTCTTGTTTTCTTGCCTGAGCGAGTGAAGGTTCTTGGTTGTTGTGACATTTGCAGATCTGACTTGTTGTGTGTTTTATGGAGCTGCCACATTTGCGCAGCCTTGTTTTGATTGCATTTTTGTTTTGGAAAAAAATAAAGGATTTGTTTTTGTTGTTTGAGCACTGCTATTCAGTCTCTGCACTTTTATCAGTTGAGAACTGTCACGTGTTAGAAGAAGGGCTCGGGTTTAGTTCACTCTTACCTGTCTTGTGATATGACGATAAGTTACATTTTTGTTATTGATTTAAGTGGTTATTTCATCGGTGAAAGTTGGATTTGGCTTCCTTCCAGTCGGTACCATGATAATTGGTTACCACTTACCTGTTGAGCAAACAAGATAAATTGAAATTTCAATCGGGACGTTCGACATCAAAAGTGAAAGAAGTTATTAAATAATGTTCTTTTCCCTTAAAAATAGCCTTTGATTGCAGAACTTGGAAATTGAATACATGTTTATGATTTACAGATATGGATGCATGCTGATCAAACCAAAACTGGCTTTCTTGGCCGGGCTGAATTTTATAATGCTCTAAGACTTGTAACTGTTGCACAAAGTAAGCGAGAATTAACACCTGACATTGTCAAGGCAGCATTATATGGTCCTGCTGCTACAAAAATTCCTGCCCCACAAATTAATCTTCCAGCCGTTTCTGCACCTCAACCAAATTCAATGGCTGCTGTGGCTTCCCCTCAGATGGGGTCTGCTGCACCACCATCTCAAGGTTTTGGATTTAGGGGTCCCGCTGTTGCTAATGCAAATATCAACCAGACCTATTTTCCTCCTCAGCAAAGTCAGTCTGTGAGACCGCCTCAAGCCATGCCTGCAGTTAGCATGGTGGCTTTAAATGTCCAGAACTCCAGCATATCAAATGAATGGCTTGGTGGAAGGGCTGGGGTGCCTCCTAATGTTCCCAGAGAAATCAGTCCTATGCCCTCTTCTGCACCCAGACCACCAGCTCCAGTTTCAACACCTCCTCAACCAACAGTTAATGACTCAAAAGCATTATTAGTTTCTGGAAATGGGGTTTCTTCTGCTGCAAGTTTTGAAGGCAACGTGTCTTCTGCAACCCCATCTTCGAGGCCAATGTATTCTGCAAGTAGTGCTTCTGCCTCAGTGGCTGTTGTTCCAGCTTCCAGTGGGCCCCAATCTTCCAACAGGAACAGTTCACTCAATTCGTTACAGGATGCATTCTCCATGCAGTCTAAGCTCAGTCAGTTTCAGCAGCCTCAATCAGCTTTGAACCCAAGCCAGCAGGCGCCCATCCCGGGTTCTTCCTCTTTCACATCATCTGGTATTTCAGTGGGAACGGGATCCTCTATGCCAGGCAATACACAGCTTCCTTGGCCAAAGATGAAACCATCTGACGTTCAGAAGTATACAAAAGTGTTCATGGAAGTAGACAGTGACAGAGATGGCAGAATCACTGGTGAGCAGGCTCGGAATCTATTTCTGAGTTGGAGGTTACCAAGAGGTATTTTTATCCTTCTGTCTTTCTTTTTAAGTCTTATTAAGAGATCTGATTTCACTCTTTGTTTCTTTTTTTCCTTTTCTCCTTTTTTTTTCCTTGCATTCACTAAAATATGATATGTTGGCTGTTTTCAGAGGTCTTAAAGCAGGTGTGGGACTTGTCTGATCAGGATAAGGACAGTATGCTTTCACTAAGAGAGTTTTGCTTCGCTCTTTATTTGATGGAACGCTTTAGGGAGGGTCGCCCTCTTCCAGCTATCCTTCCAAACAGTGTTATGCTTGATGAGACCTTGATGTCAATGACAGGTCAACCCAGGGTCGCTTATGGCAATGCGGCTTGGAGTCCAAGTCCTGGAACTGGTTAGAGTACTTTCTTGTGTCGTCCGTTTTGCTGTCATTCTGTTCCATATCTTTCTTCATGGACAATTGTTCCTCTTGTGCTTAGGTTTGGGACAGCAACAAGGGATGGCAGGTGCTCACCCACTAGGACCTACTGCTAATTTCAGGCCACAAACGCAGACAAGTGGTCCTAAGCCTGATGCTGTGCAACCAACACAACAAAATTCAAGGGAACCAGTTTTAGATGACTCCTTTTCCTTTTTAAACCAACGTGATAATGGGCATCACTCAAAACCTCAAGAACTAGATGCTGGAGTAAAAAAGGCATTTCCTTTGTTGTTTTAGTCCATTTATTGCAGCTAATCGTTTGCTTAAATTGGATGTCCAAAGAGTCTCATTCTTTTTCCCAGCCACTGAAAAATATTTTCCTTCGCTTCCTGTAGGTTGACGAGATAAAGAGTGTGATATTGGATTCAAAAGAAAAGATTGAGTTCTACCGCACAAAGATGCAGGAACTTGTGAGTAGCTTCTGTTGTGATTTGTTTACTTCTGGCCATTTGATAAGAGAATAACAGTTGCAAATTTAATGAGGTTGCAGTCCAAAGGGTGAACTTATTGATTCAGGATTTTGTCTTTTGTTTCTTTGGATAAAACCACAGATCTAATTTGGCCACTGACTGCACCATCAGTGGTGAAGTTTGTCTATTGATTGTTGCTCGGCGAGCTTGCATTGCGAAAAAAGATGCTAATAAATTTGGTGTGTGTAGAATGAAAATAAACACCTCCATCTGACATTAGTAGTTCTACGATTATGTGTTAGCCTTTCATTAGTGTATAGCCTAATGATCAATCATCGAGTGGCTTCTGTCAGGCAAACACTTGGCAGCTGTATTTAGGTTCATAATCAGTTCTATCACAGTTCACGTATTTGTTTCTTTTTGTCATTTATTTATTTTCTTTGCTTTATAGGTTTTGTACAAAACCAGATGTGATAACAAGTTAAATGAAATCACAGAAAGGGCATCTGCAGATAAGCGTGAGGTAGTTATTTTAAGATGCACTGAATTTTGCAACGCTCATATAACTTGCATAACTTGAATTGCTGTTGTTGAATTGAATCTGCTTTAAAATGTGTATTACAGGCCGAGTCACTGGGAAAGAAATATGAGGAGAAGTATAAGCAAGTGGCAGAGATAGCATCTAAATTAACTATAGAGGAGGCCACCTTCCGTGATATTCAGGTAATTATATTCGGCACCTGTACACTTACTATGCTGAATTTTTGACCGTTTGTCTGTTTCCTTTTATTTAGTTTCACTCATTTTCTTTCTATTTTCAGAGTTATTTTTTCAAATATAAAGTATTTTGCTTTTAAACCCATGTGTTTATAAGTAAGGATATGCATTCATTATTGAACTACATACTGTGTTTGATCCTTGGTAACCTACAGCTTATTGGTGTTTTTGTTACTACCTATTGTACATTACTTTGAAGACTCCTCTTCTTGTGAACTTACATTTCGGTGAATTGATGTCTCAAATTTTTTAATGGTATATTTTAATTCCATCACAGGAAAGGAAAATGGAGTTGACTCAAGCAATTGCTAAAATGGAACAAGGAGGCAGCGCCGATGGTATACTTCAGGTAGGTTTTGAGCAATCAGCTATGATGCAGCTATTTAAGATTCTAGTCAACTAGTCCTTTTATTGACGCGGCACTGATATTACAGGTTCGAGCCGACCGTATACAATATGATCTTGAGGAGCTTATAAAGGCTTTAACTGAGCGCTGCAGGAAACATGGACTGCATGTTAAGTCAAATGCAATAATTGAGCTTCCAAATGGTACTCAAATGTTAGATGTCTTTTTCCATGCTCATTAAAGAGAAACACAATTGTATAACATGTGTCTACTGAAAGGTTTTCCAGTGTAAATATCAGAAAGATGTTCATATTTTTAATGTTTGGGTCTTGATGCTGATATATTGTTTTTAATCAAATGGTGCTTTTGATGCATGCATATATATATATATATATATATATATATATATTTTTTTGGGTGATTTCCCCACTTGTAGCTTCCAGTATGTCCGCATTTTGGATTTTTTTTTTTTTCTCCTTCATGCTTCACTACGCGTGTAATGTCTTAAGTCCTATCCGCTTGGTTTAAGGGAGGATCTCCCATTAGCTAATACCGTTTGTAGGAGTGCTTATCAAATATGTTTCAAGTTTTTTGTGACTGGGAAAGTTATACCAGACTTGAATACATCACTTTATTTATACTTTGTTCATCCTGCCAAGATTTTTAATTGTTTTCATTCGTGACGCATTGGTCCTCAAGGCTGGGCACCTGGCATTCAAGAGGGAGCAGCCGTTTGGGATGAAGAATGGGATAAGTTTGAAGATGAAGGTTTGCCCTATACTTTACTTATTTTTTTTTCCTGAATTTTTGATCTCCAATGAATGTCATCATTTTTCTTATCCATTTGAAACATAATAATTTAAAGAAAGATGATAGATTTTTTCCTCCGGAAATGCAAATTAAACTTTCAGGATTTGTCAGCGACCGCACAGTTGATTTGAAAAATGTCTCTGTACATCCATCATCTCAATCAGCTTCTGTTCAGAGGGAAATATCTTCCCCGAGTGGTGTCTTTGATAGTGAATCTGTATTCAGCCACAATGAAGATGAATATGCAAGAAGTCCCCGTGACAGTCCAGCTGGAAGAACTGCTGTAGGAAGTCCATCTCAAGAGTTTTCAGACGGTCATTACAGTAAAGATTCTGAAGCAGATGCAGAAACACATAGGTGGGATTTGTTTTTTTTTCTTTCATTTTTTGAACTTCATCGTTCTCTTTTTCAAGTTTTTAGCAAGTTAGAAATCACCCTTGTGTCTTAATGATGCTGATTTAAAAATCTCCTTGGACAGAAGTTTTGATGAATCAACCTGGGGTGCTTTTGGCAATAACGATGATGTTGACTCGGTTTGGAGATTTAATGCTCAGAAAACCAATGTAAGTCCTTGCTTCCTGCAGCACCTTTTTGACTCACCAAATAAATGTCGAAACCTGCCCTGCTTTTATATTTTAAACATTTACATGGTAGCCTGGTAGGTGCTTCTGTCAAGGTAAAGATGAGACGATTAATAATCACGTTATTTAGACTTTTTGGCATGCTACTGACGGGTGGAGCAGAATTTTATTTTGAGAAATGCGTTAAAAAAAAAAAGAGAGAGAGATTATCCTCTAGCCATGCCCTTGTGAACTCTTAATCTTATGGTTACGTATCTTGCACCTGGTCAAACCTGAGAACAACACTTACAGTAGTATCTAAAATGTGTCATCTTTTATTTTTTTGGCCCCCTCTTTGCTTGAAAATTTTCCGTACTAGCATTTTGTTGGGACCTGCTGACGCTTGCATATGCAAGAGTTTCTTTCCTATCCCTGAACTATCAGTTTCTAAAGATACTCTTGCCTTTTTAGTAGCATCCGTCGATCTTTATAATCATTTTTTCCCTGACTTGTGTCTAGGTTTGCCGCTTAGTCTCTAAACAGATTTAATATTGTCAGAGTCAAACAATAAGTTTCTGATTCTACTACATTATAATGTCAATTTTTTTCCATGTTGCTTGTCATACTTACAGGACATGGATCCAGGGAAGAACAGAGATTTGTTTGGGTCGGACAGTATTTCTGTTAACCCAGTAAGAACGGGATCTCCACATTCGGAAAGCGCCTTTCAGAGAAAGAGCCCCTTTACATTTGATGATTCTGTGCCTGGCACTCCACTCTCCAAGTTTGGAAACTCGCCAAGGTACAGTGAGGCTGGGGATCACTACTTTGACAACTTCTCGCGGTTTGATTCTTTCAGCATCCATGACGGTGGGTTTTCTTCCCAGCCCGAGAGGCTCACAAGGTTTGATTCCATTAACAGCTCCAAAGACTTTGGCCAGAATTCCTTCACAGACTTTGGCCACAGTTCTTTCCCAAGGTTTGACTCCATAAATAGCTCGAGAGATTTCAATCATAATCCAGACAGGCTTACAAGGTTCGACTCCATAAACAGTTCAAAGGACTTTGGCCACAGTGGTGCATTCTCATTTGATGACACAGATCCATTTGGTTCTTCTGGTCCTTTTAAGGTCTCATCAGACACTCCGAAGAAAACTGATAACTGGAGTGCTTTTTAGTTGGCGGTTTATCCATCGTCTCTCCCGCGGCTCTGTTAAGTTTTCCCCATATTGTGTTAGGGGGTTGATAAATTCATGGTACCTATTTTTTGTGTGTTGTATAGTTTGGAACCGTAGATGAATCAGTTTTATTATTGTTTGTATGGCCTTCTTGTACCTTTCATCGTTATGTATTGTCTGTTTCATTTTTTTTGGCTACGCAAAGATTGAAAGAGAGAGCAATAAACAGACGACTTTCTTTAAACGGCCAATTGTACTTTATATGCTTCCTTACTTTTTTTGTTTTGATTTTGTTTTTTGTTTTTTGTTTTTTGTTTTTTTTAATGATAGCTCCATTTCCAAATTATAGTATTACTTTCATTTGTTTCTTGCCTCTGGAAGACATCATGGTCTAATTTGCAAAGACCTCCAGTACTCTATCTATCCATTTTTGTTTTGTGTTGATAGTTTAATTCATATGTTGATTGAATTGTCCATTAGTAATTTAGTACAGAATTTATTAAAAGACAAATGAAAATAAGAAAGCAAGTTTGAAGAAACTTCTCATGACAAGTACCTACACCAAATTTTATCCTTTCCGTCCAAACAAAGCATAGTCCTAATTCTACCGGTATTTCCCATAAATGGATATGCAAACATCGATCACCAGACGTTGCAAACAAACATCGATGGAACAACTACACGATCAAATCTTGCAAGATCTGTACCCTGTAGCCTCTCTCCATTCTCTTAAATCGGATCGTCAACATAACTTTCGTCCCAAGTCATTAATAAAACCAAAAGCAAAACCATTTAATATCAACTAGAAAGGCAGGAACTATTATGGATCTTGAAGCAGGCAAAAAAACAATTCAACTCTTAAAACTCAAAACAAAGAATGTAAATACATTCCATGAAGATATTCTACTATCACAAGAACAAGACCCACATGTTAACAAAACCAAACATAAAACTAACAACAATAAACTAAAAACCTAAACTTAAACAAGAACAAGACAAACTCCTTTGTAAGTTTCACTAATGTGGGACGAAGCAAATTAGGTCCCCATGATCAACGCAACCTCCTAGCCTCCCTTTCAGACTCGAGAAGGGTAAGAATATCACCTTCCCTGACAGGTCCCTTCACATTCCTCATGATGAACCGATTCTGGTCATCCAGAAACTTCACTCTCACCTGTGTCACTTGTCCTCTAGATCCTGTCCGCCCCATTACTTTCACAACCACGGCATGTTTCACCTGAGATTCCATCCTTCACCACACCACCAAAGAAAAAGTTAAAGAGATTTTGACTAAAGAAATATGTATATTTGATGCAACATTATAAGGATTACAGTCGTAACAAAACCAAAAGAGTAAGCACATTTGATGGAACTTGATTTTACGGTTCAAAATTTTTCAGACTCTAATTATTAACAACAAAAGGGAAAACCTTTTTTTAATACTTTGAGGGACCTATGGCTCCCACATCATATAAAGACGAAATAAAACCAACAGAATTCAAACCTAGTAGACACAACCACACACACTCACACTCAGACACCTAAGCCATCCTCAAGTGGCAACAAAGGTTAAAACATTAAGCAGCCAACAAATACATAAATGTAGATGATCAACACCAATAACAAGACACCTAAGTTACAAAAACCTGAACACCAGAATTAATCTTTTTTAATGAATATTTGCTCTTCATGCAAGGTGATTATTCAATCAGAAACTGGTCGTTGAACAAATTATTCTCCATAAAATTTGTTAGGAGACAAAAAATCAGGGGAAAAATCACAAACGTAACCAATTACTAATCAATTTTTTTTAGTGTAAACATTAATTATTGACAACCAAGGTGAAACCTTTTTTTTTTTACCTAATCAAGGTAAAACAATAACTAAACACACTAATGTACATGATCAACACCAACATAGACGAAACTCCAAGTTACAAAACCATAAACCCTGAAAAAAAATGTTAATTACTTGCTTTTTTTGTTTTTATTTTTTTGGTTCTTCACAAAAGTGTATTCATCCTTTCAGAGTGAGTTAAATAAATAATGGTCCAAGTTACACTTCTACAGAAACTGTTCTTTGAACGAATTGTTCTCTGCTATAAATCTTACTAAAAACTCTCAAATTTGAATCACTTATCACGATTAAGCACATCACCAAACTACACAAATCAACAATCAGTTATTAAGGGAAACATATCAGATTTAAATCCTTCAGTCATCCAAAAAATATTCGAAGAGATAATTGTAAAAAAAAGTAACTAAATTTAACCAAAAACAAATAAAAAAAGAAAGAAAAACAATAACAGAATTCGAAGGAAAAAAAGAGACCAACTTCGCGGGAAGGGACGACAGCGAAAGAGGGCTTCGCAACGATTCGAGCTTGACGGCGCTTCAACCTTCAAGAAGAGAGAAACCCAAACCGCTTAAGATTCTATATCATATACACGTATATTAATATGTTTTATTTAAGGTTTGTTTGTCGTTTCAACGAGCACCGCACTCGCTGGGGCTGTGTGAATTTTTTTTCATAAAAAAATGGCAGTTATTATCTCCAAAAAGACCATAGTATTTCCTCTGGCCTTGTCGTTGGGCTTTTTTAAAGCTATTTTTAACTTTTTAAATTTAAAAATTATTTTTGAAAATTTTTAAATGAACTATCATAAGTATTTTTGTTTTATATAAATACTTTCTGTTAAAATTATGAAAAGTAACTTCTTAAAAAAGCATTTCATAGACTTTAAAACTTGTAATAAAATATTAATAATACATTATAACCTTAAATATAATATATTTGTAATTTTAAAAAAAAATTGAAACTTTATTAATCTATTAAAACTCTTTTAAAAATAAATTTTCAAACACTTATTAAAAAACTACAATTCTTACTCTCTTTTTTCACTGACTAAAAACACAAGAATAAGCTATGTCAAACAGGCCTGAATCAAATTGCTTGGAAACATTTCTTTAGAGGTGTACATAAAAAGGGGCTTGAGGCCCTAACGTAAGAAGAGGGAGATAGAACTTTAAGTTGGTCTGATCAAGGATAACTTTGGATTTAGGTTAAAATTTTATTTTATTAAATAATATTTCTTATTATATAAAAATATTAGTTTTGCACTGGAAAAATGGGAAGATGGTGTGGTAAACAACATGCAGGAGAAAATGCTTTGGGGTTGTTTGGTATTGTTTTCAAAACAGGTAGAAATGTTTTTGTTTTGAAAAATGAGAATTTTTTAAAAATTGTGCTAAGAGTATTTTTAAAATTTTTGCTCGAAAAACATGTAAAAACATTTTCAAAAATTTTGAGAACAAAACCAAACGGAGCCAAAGTGTTTTGTTCCCTTAAATAATATAATAATTAATATATGTATCTAAAAGGACGAAAACGTTTAATTTTATAGAAAAACGACATCTAGTGAAAAACATGATGATATCTAAGCCGTTTGGTATTGTTTTTAAAATAAGTGAAAATGTTTTTGTTTTGAAAAAAAAAATTTTTAGGAATTATGTTGAGAGTATTTTTAAAATTTTTGTCTCAAAAAAATGCGAAAACATTTTCAAAAATTCTAAAAACAAAAATAAATAGGGCATGTTGTTCACCTTAACATCGAACCACAAAGAGATAAAGCATGCGTCATGCAAAAACGACATTTAATTTATAAGATTGTCGTTTTCTTAAGATAGGACTAACTCACTTATATGTGCTCTAAATTTATGTTGCGTACGTTTTAGAATTTAACATTTTTTTGGCTAATTAACCTAACTTTGCAACGAAACTAAGAGAGTATAGGGAGTTGATTGTCAAATTAAAAATTCGTAGATCAAAGTAACACTAATAAATAATTGAGGGACTTTCTTAGCAAAAAAAAAAATGTTTATTCAGGGACCAATCCGGCAAATTATCGGGAAACGAATTAGACGGCGGGACAAAACGACATCGCGAAGCAAGCATTAGCCCTCTGAACGTAACGGCAGTTGTCGTTGCACAAAGTCCTTACTTATCAAAAACTCAGACGACGGAGAAGAAGATCCGATCGATCGAGTTTCTAGGGTTTCTCGCAGAAAATTCAAAATCGAAACAATGGAGGATCAACGGAAGGATGAGGGGAAGAATAATAAGTACAGCATAATTGTCCCAACTTACAACGAGCGCCTCAACATTGCCCTCCTCGTCTACCTCGTCTTCAAGCATGTTAGGTGACGTTCCTCTTCCAATCCCCTTCATTTTGCAATTCGAGGATTCTTCTCTTTTCTTGACTGTTTTCAATTGATATATTCGAAGATTCACGAGAAATTTGATTTGGTAGGGATGTAGACTTTGAGATTATCGTCGTGGATGATGGGAGCCCCGATGGCACTCTAGAAATTGTAAAGCAATTGCAAAACGTTTATGGTGAAGATCGTATTGTGAGTTTTGATAGGATATTTCGTAGTGTATCATTTTTCATGTTTAATCTTCATGACAAAATATCCCTGCTTTTGTTTTCTGTAGCTGTTGAGACCGAGAACTAAGAAGCTTGGGTTAGGTATGTACGTGTTTGGTGGCTTTTTTTTTTTTTTTTTTTTTTTTTTTTTTTTTTTTTTGAAG
>CAMOHE010053320.1:0-55090 GCA_946598075.1 Artocarpus hirsutus | reverse complement strand
ATGGGTTTGGTGGGTTTTTTTTTTTTTTTTTTTTTTTTTTTTTTTTTTTTAAGTTACGATGAACTAGGCCTTTGTGCCGATTTTTTATATAGTATATAATTGGTCATTTCAGGTACGGCTTATATTCACGGTCTGAAACATGCGTCTGGAAATTTTGTTGTAATTATGGATGCTGATTTATCACACCATGTAAGTATCGGCTAGGATATCCTGTTCATATTGGAATATATAGAATTCTATGAACATTAAGTGACCTTATATATGTTTACACGAATTGTGAATGTCCCATTTGTTTTTGCCGTTGTTCCAAATCCATTTATTGAACTTTTCATTATTGATTATCTTCGGAGTTTTATTGATCTTTTCTTTTGCTAAGGATGTAATGTACATAAGCATTTTTAGGACTAGGTTTTCATTCTAGAAACATTTAGGTGGCCTAATTTATATATGTAAGCATTTTCTGGGTCTTGTTGATTTGTCCAATTTATTGCACTTTCTACCATGGATTATCTTTGGAGTTTTATTGATTTTATCTTTTTCTTCTCGGTATGCAGCCAAAGTATTTGCCCAGCTTCATCAAGTAAGCAAAATTCCATCTTGTGATTCTATGTTGTAGGTCCGATTTCCTAATACACAATTACTGAGATTTTTTTTATTTTTTTATGCCGCTTAGGAAACAGTTGGAGACTGGTGCAAGTATAGTTACTGGAACCCGCTATGTTGGTGGTGGCGGTGTTCATGGATGGAATCTTATGCGCAAGTTAACAAGTCGAGGAGCCAATGTTCTTGCACAAACACTTTTGTGGCCTGGTGTATCAGATTTGACTGGATCTTTCCGGTATACTTTCAAATTCTTACTATTGAGTCGCTTTCATGGTTCCTGCCATCATGATTGACAATTTAACACTTTTGGTGTTCTCTCATGAAGGCTTTACAAAAAATCGGTGCTCGAAGATGTTATTAGCTCATGTGTAAGTAAAGGATATGTCTTTCAGATGGAGATGATAGTTCGGGCTTCTAGAAAAGGCTACCATATTGAAGAGGTAGAGTTACACTTCTGACTTACTATGGTCTGTGGTTGCATTTGACGGCTCTATGCTGCTGAATTAGTTTTCTCATTTTCTTCCCATACTTGTTGATTTAATGATGTCATTTTTGAGTTTTTAGTATTTTTGTTTTTGTTGTTCTACGTGGTTCTTTAACGGTAACTCATTTGTTTATTTATTAAGATTCTTATTCGCTGTTGAATTTCGACCTTTCTTTTGGAAGATGTTTTAATGGATAGACTCCCTCCTTCCCTCCTTTCAACGGTCTAGGGTATTGAAAAGTCAGGTCTTGGCTAGAGTAGTAGCATCAATGTTAACTGGCCAAAGAGTGCTGACCAACTTGAGCATGTTGTTTGTGCCTAGTTTTTTGAAATGATTTATGCTGCTTACCGCCCCACCTGATTGATGTCTGTGTTAATACTTCAGAATGTTTGATGACATGTAGTAGACACACTAAAGGGTTTCACTAAAAAACGAGCGTATATTCTCTAGGGCAGTCTTCTTTTTCCTGTTTTCTTTTAAGAATTTCTTAACAACTAGGGCCATATCCTTAATCGAAAGCTTTTATTTGAAGCGGTCTTTTTTAACCTTGTTCTTGTTAATCAGTTGAGCGAATTACCTTCATTAAAACCTTGTTCTTGTTTTAAGGCTCTGCTTGTCATATGATTGAAACCACAATTGTGTCCACCGATCATGTTTTATCATTTTCATTTACGCTTTTTGTGGCTTAGTTCTTACTCTTCTTTTAACAGTTTAATCGTTATCCTTCTTGGTTTTGTTAATTCTGTGTTCAATCATTAACAGATTCCAATCACTTTCGTTGATAGAGTATATGGAAGTTCAAAGCTTGGAGGATCCGAAATTGTTGAATACCTCAAAGGCCTTGCTTATCTCTTGGTTACTACCTGAAAGGCGTCAAAAAGCAACACAATTCTTGCTTATTATCTTTCTCTTTCTTTTTCTTTCTTTTTGTTGTTTTTGAAAGCCACAACAATCTTTTTCTGAGATGTTCGAGCTGTATGAAACATTTTTGGCTATATTTATTTTAATGAATATTTTGTATACTTACAATGATACAAAAGTCTCCTAAGATGTTTGGTAGGGTGGTTAGAACCGTTGGTTAGAATTGTATACTATAGCATATAAAAGCTTTACATTGTTTATAACTGAAAAAATGGTCCAGATTACGACCTGTCAAAAACTCATTCAATTAAAATAGTTACAATGACGTAGGGTTGATATATATATATATATATATATATATATATATATATTTGTCTTTCTTATGGCTCTACGGCGTGGTCTTTGTCCTCCTGGAATCTGATTCTTTTTGTCATGCTTAATTACGGACTCTGCGCTCTCCAGTTATCATTTGATTGCTTCTTATCATTTAATAAATTCTCATCATCTTTTGCTTTGAGACGAATTGAAAGACGAAATCACAATCAAATTTAAGTCCTCGCCAGTCAAAAACAATTTTTTTTTTTAAAGCCTGTATTAATTGTACCACAAAACACTTTGCTTCATATACAGAAACAAAGAAAAACAAATTTAAGCCTTCATATAGCAACTTTTGCAGAAGCAAAAGCACTGGTATCTAAAAGACAAACCTTTTGCCAAAGTAAACTGAACCCAAAGAAAAGAAAGTTTCAGATATTGTTCTAAAAACCCAATCCTAGTATTCCATTTTCCGAACCCTCCGAGCTCCAACCTTCCGTTCCCCGGCAACCACTGGAAGAGGCGGTTTCTTGCTCATGCTTCTTAGCATATACCTCGGAGCCTCGCTCACGCTGGTCTTCTCCGTCGAATAATACGCTGACGATATAGATTTCCTCAAGCTCCCAAGCTTCTTGGAACTACTTCGTTTTGCAGACTCAACCGTTACGCCAAGATTGAAACAAGCACTCTTCTGACCACCTTCCTCTCCGGTTTGGCCTTTCTTCCTCTTCAACCTCTCGTTCCTTCTAGCAGAATACTCATCATAAAACCTACCCCTCTCGAAAAGAGCGCTATTCAAACTCGCTCTAGTAGTACAAAACCCGGGCTTAAACAAAACCTCTTCCCTTTCCCCATTGCCCAGTTCTTCTTGAACCTGCTTCGCTAAAGCCTGTAACTCGCACGATATCGTGAGATACTCCGGTCGCATCTCTGATTCTTCTTCAACATCCCAAGCACGATTTGGTTTCAGCGATTTCGCCAACGAACCTGAAAATCATATTACACAAAATATATATACACACACATATCAAACGGCAAATCTTGAAAGAATAATAAAAGGAAAAAAATCGTTGAAAAGCCAGTACCGACCTGGAGGGGTTTGCGACGTGGCGGTTGGTTGGAGGGCCGGGCGAGGTCGAAGCCTGGTCGGGGATTTCGGGAGCGGGGGTTTACGTACGGATCTCATCCTCGACATTTTGATTTCCAACACAAAAAAAAAAAATGCAAAGAGAACAAAATTCCGAGGATTCTGAGTTTCAGAAGCGCGTTTATGTTTGAAAAGAAGGGAGTTTCGGCGCTGTAGTGAAATCTGTGAGAGGCGCTTTAGGTTTCCTTGGTCATGGATATAAAGAGAGAGAAGGGGAGCGTCTCCAACGGTCTTTTTTTTTAATCGGACGGCCCGGATTGCTTCAAATTTGAAGACTGGGTTTAGTGCCCGTAACGTCCGATTTGTTTCCATAAACTACCATAACTTTTCTCCACTTTTAATTGTTTGCATTTTGGTTTTGTTTTGTTTTTCGGTTTTTATTTTTGTTCTTTTATTCTAAAAACTATGACGTGGGGTTTAAACCAACTTTGTGGTTATCAAATAATATGATTAGAACCAATTTTATGGTTATCAAATAGTATAAAACTTTTACAAGCTATAATAAAAGGTAAATATTTGTTACAGTGTAAAGCTCTCATATGCTACAGTGTTTTTAAATCACAAAGTTGGCTCTAACTACACTTGCCAAGCACCCTAATGAAAAGCTTTTAATTTTCTGTAGCTGTTTCGGATACTAACGACATCCAAAAGAAAAGGTTATCCTATCTTTTAAGCTATATTCCATTGAGTTCAAAATTTTACTTGAATTTAAGGAAAAAATAAATTCCAAGATTTCTTTGTGCTTCACATCCTCTAGTTGAATGTGGGTGCTTGTATGTCACCTTTATGGCACCGTATTGATTCACAAATCTATTGTAACTTTTATAGCTTCAACATTCGATTTGCAAGTTCCAAAATAAATTTCATAAGTTATCACATTTCTTTAAAATTTACAAATATATCATAACTTATATAATTTCAATGTTTAAAATTTATAAATTCTAACATCAAATTAAGAAATTATTGTATCTTCGACACGGTGTTGGAAATTTTTCTCCCAACGCCAAAAAGTTCTCCTAATTGAATTGTTATTGTAACCGCCATAATTGTTTTTTTTTTTCTGGAACCTATTTAGCTGGTTAAAAAACTAGTGATGAATTTGCATATAAAGGTCAATATGAGTTTGTATTAGGGACAATATCCTTTGATGTTTGAGGAATAGATACAGTAAAATAAGAGTCTTGTAAATCATACTGGTGTTCATATTCCTATGGTTTTGCAAGTTTGACAATAGTGAAAGGAAGGAAAAAAAAAACCTTGTTTCAAGCAAAATATATTTAAATTGTAAAATTTTTGTCCCATCGAAGACATCCGATTAATTGTAAATTATCTAACGAAATCGAATTGGCCCGCATATTATACAGCTTACATGTTCATTTGAGAGCGGCTTATTCGTGCACGGTGATATTATTATTAGGGAGAAAGCGAGATGCAGCCCATTTAAGAGAGAGAATTAACAACACACATTTTAGAAAAAAATAATAATAATAACACAATTTCTATCCAAAAATTCAAAAATTCCTAATCTACCCATGTCTTCCGCAACCATCCTCTTTTTGTGCAAGAGGACATACCACTCCACGATTGTCGCTGAAGCAAACGTCGGAGTAACAAGAGGAACACTCTTTGTCATCGAAGCAGCGCCCATCATAGGTGTAGTTGTAGGAGACACATAGGGAGCAAAGGTAGATAACGCTGTTGTTCCCTGGTGATTGCGGCTTCGAGATTCTCGACACTTGAAGCTCTCGATCTCAGAAACTGAAGCTCGCTTCGTTACTACACTTGGCTCCTCGCGATATCAGCGATTGGCAGTGACAGGTGCTTCATCGGTGTTGCTCCAGTGGAGGCAAGGTTGGGTGGCGATGGAGTAAAGATGACCACTGTTCCCAGCCTAGGCACCCATCTTGCCAACCTCATGTTGTCAGAGGGAAGGTTGATCATGAAGGAGAGTTTTTTACCACATTTGTCGTTGGAGTTGTCGAGGTCGTCGGAGTAAAGCGGAAGAGGTCGCCAGAGTCGTTGAGGTTGTCGGAGTAACAGCGGGAGAGGTAGTCAGTGTTGTCGCTAGAGCTGGAGAAAAAAGTGGAAGAGAGAGGGGGAGAGGAGAGAGAGAAAGTGTGAGGGTTTTTGGTGAGAGTAGAAGAATATGAGGGTAATTTTGAAATTTTACAATTGTTAATGTGTATTATTTTCTTACATTAAAAATTAACTATGCTATTTTGTACATTTTCCCTTATTAATATTCATTTACCAAACCTTATAATGCAAAAAGAATATTTAATTTCACATATTCATAATTTGATACTAATAAAAAAAAAAGAAATAAAGTACTTTCGTGATAGGGATAAGAAATATACTATGTTTATCAATTTTTATTAAATATTTGACATCAAATTGATGTCGTAATTTTGGAGCTACTATCTAAAGAAAACATTTGAGACTTTTTACCTGCTAAAAAACAACTTTTTTCTCAAACTTATCTATGCTAAAAGAAGAATCCACAAAAGAGCAGTTGACACCTTTTTTTTTAATCTTGTTTAAGCTTTGATAAGTTGTTCTTGAATTTAGTATGATGCTCTTGTAAAGTATTAGATATCTATGCCCTAAGGAGTAAAAATGAGTAAAAATGTAATATGTTTTTGGAGACATTTTTATCAATAAGGAATTCGTTCGTTATTTATATACCAAATCTTGTCCTCTTTACATTCATATTTGTTGAATGTATGTTAAGCAAACAATAGTCTGAGACTGTTAGTATAAATATTTAAGAATTGAGCATATGATTGACAGATTATGCGGAAGACGCAATTCTTAAGGTGACGGTCTAAATCATAAGATCCGCAATTGAGGGAATAAAGTTGGGCACTTTATTCATATAAAGATTGTTATGTTGTCTATATCCCTATTGTGAGACGGTTTGTCTTGGTCATCGAAGGTGGACTCTGCGAATAAAAACATTGACACATTGTCATAGGTGACGATGTGTTGGATCGGGACATAAAGTGAATTGATTTGGATTAATAATTCTGTCTCGGCAAATTGATTCACTTTAGACAATCATTTATATTGTATCTTAATATTGAGATGAATAACGGGTCTATTGTCTTGACTTGTGTCTTTTGATGTACCAAAGGGTGACACCCATGTTTTATTAATGGTACGCATGTCGATACGTTGGAGGCATTACTCTTGATAGCGTAGACCTGTTATTCATAGATTTAAAATCTATAGCTCCTTTTTAAGAGTAATGATATCCTCTTATATGCGTTATCTTGTAATTGAAAAACTGGAGCGCTCAACCATTTGGATACATAGGTGTAACTGAATGGTATACCGTATTTAGATGGTAAGTTTTTCGATGGTGAGATAATAGAACGTAAGATAAAAATAATCGAAAAGGTAAAACAGAACTTGTCATTAAGCCGATTATGAATAATCCTATGGAGATACGACACATTATGATATGTCATGGAGACTTAGCTATTCGGGCTTCGAAATTCTATATAGCTTTAGAGTGCAGCTCCAAGCTTTTAGTGGAGTAGCGTTGGAGTTGATAATTATGAAATGTATATCTGGGATATTAAGTTTCATAATTATCGGGAGCTTGAACTATATAGGTCCATCAGGTCCTCATTGCTAGCTCACAAAAAATCCTGTAACAATACGGCATGCTTTTTAAATAATTGGTGACTTATGTCAGATTTATTAGATTAATTGGAATTCGAAAGAATCAAATAATTCATGTTTATTTATCGATTGAATTAATTTTGTGATAAAATTAATTTAAGATAAACTTGTTGAATTATTAAGATCAAATATTTTATGTCTGTTTATCAGTTGGATTACTTTTGAATTAATTCAAGATAAACTTGTTGAATTATCGGGATTTCATTTATTTTCCTAGAGATTATCTTGATAAAAGTTGTTTTAATTATATAAACTTTCTATTGGGTTATTTGAATTAAAACTGAGAGTTTATCCTATAGAATCTCGGTTGGAAAATAAAAAATTCGTTGAGATTTTTATCGGCAGTTCGGCATGCCGATCCTTAGGTTCGGCTTGCCGATAAGGCAAGTTCGACATGCCGGTTAGACAGATCGGCATGTTGATCGAGCGATAAAAAGATCACACGTTTTCTCGCAGATTTCATCATAAATTGATTCGAATTTTAAGTCATTGTCTGATAAAGAGTGATTCTTGGACCCAACCTTTATAAAAAGGGAGTGAGTCTCACTATTATTTAGATCAGTTGAGAGATTAAGAGTGACACTCTGTTGGTGAGATTATGAAACTCCCTAAGAGCTCTTGTTCACAAATCACGAACACTAGCTTTGGGTTCTCTCAATTGGTTGGAAGGAGAGTTAACCGGTGGAAGAGCTGTATGTATGAGCCCACACTCACTCCAATTATGGATAGAGAATAGCAAAGAAGGCCTGTTGGTTGAAGTCCTTCTGGAACGTTACTTCTCTTCACTGATTGTAATAGCTTTTCGGTACACAGAGGTTAGTAAGATCTGGTTAATTTATACATATAACATTTCAAACTTACGTTTTGAAAAATACTCTGATATAAAATATTTAAAATTCCACTGCATATTATTTTTCCAACATAAAGTGCTCTTGAAATAATATTATTTGTTAAAATTTAGATGGAAAAAATACTTGTATACATAATTGAGCTTGTTTGAAGATGATGGAAATTTCGGATGATTTCACATCACATGATTGAGGCGTTTTTTATTTTAATAGTAAATATAGGGTTAATTTATCAAACAGATTATAATAAAAAGTTTCAAGAATAACTTATACCAATTCACAAGTGTGTTTCGTAGGTAAATTGTATACGAGTGTTAAAAAAAAATTATACCTTGAGACTTAATTCACTGGAAAAGTATAGAATTGTTTTGTATTTACTATTTGATAGGCAAATATATTGTCTCGGTGGAAATTCTTATAAACTAACCAAAAATGTCCTTGAAAAAAATACGAAAAATTTTCAAAAATGAAAAAATGCTTGCTTTGTTTTTTATTTTATTTTCAAAATTTATAGAATTGTTTTTTTTTTATTATTTTTAGGGTAACTTGTTTATTTTCATAGTCAAATTTGTAATTTACCTCATTTAATTATATAGAAAGGAGAATAAGGTTTTTTTGTTCTTCAACCTTCAATCTAATGGTTTTCATTACTCAAATTTTCTTGTAACTCCGATTATGATGGTCAAGATTTGTCCACATGGCTCTTGTAAGAGAACACGCCTCATACTTTAATCTTAGGAGACCTCCTCATTTATGTTTATATTTCAACCAAAGTACAGCTATCAATAAACACAGTCAACTTCTAATTAAACTTAAATAAATATTCAAGATGAGAGGTAGCTTGTTCAAACACTTCCACACCAGATGCGTTAAAAATTGAAGGAGAAATTAACTAGCTATTTAAAAAATAATAAAAAAACTCATTGCTTGCTTGTTTTCTTTTTTACTTGTATTTTTATTATGTCCACTAATATATTATTTTTTGGAAGAACTAATATATTATTTTCGAAACTCAATGTTTAATAAAATTATAAAAATAATTTTTAATATGTTTACTATCTCACTTTTAATTAGTTTTTTTTATATTTAATATTATAAAAGATTCTCTTAATCTTGATTACAAATTATTAAAAAACCTAAAGTACAAATTGCCGTAGGCACAATACCAAACAAGTATCAAATGCAATACCATTAATATATATACACACACACATATACACGTAATATGTATTTCGAGGGGTAACATATTTTGAAACCATTTAAAATCTATGGCCCTGTTTGATATGGGGCAGTTTGAATCATTATTTCAGTTATGAACATTGTAAAGCTTTCATATGCCACTATTAAAAAAAGTCATTATAATATAAAATTCTTATATTTTATAATAAAAACAGTTCTAACTAACGGTTCTTATCATTATGCCAAACATCCTATACTTTTTTTAGTGGAAACATGTACTTTTTGAATAACCTTGAATAATAAAATCTATGGTAAGAGAATGTTAAAAAAATAAAAAAAGAAGGAAAAACAGTAAACGTTGAATTTAAAATTAAATAAAATAGATTAAAATAAGATTGACTAATTAATTTAGGATGATTAGGCCTTTAAACTACCGTTATTAGGTCATAACAAGCTTCACAAGCAATGTTATAAATATTTATAATGGCAAAAACTAATCATAAAGAAGAAAGTAAAAGTAAATGCTTAAAATTAAAGATACTACACGTCGGATTTATAGTGGTTCACTCTATGATTAAAGCTATTTCTATTGTACTTCCTTACTATTTGGCAAACTTGGTACAAGTACAAGAACTTGGATTAAGAAATGGAAGATTTGCTGGAAATTAAACTTTTCTATTTATGGAGTAAATTTAGTAGAGTTTCTAGGTGCTAGTGAAAGAATTGGGATGCCCTCAAATACTGCTCTTATCCTCTATTTACAGAGGTATTTCTTAAGATCATGGTCTTCAACCAACGGGAAGAGTGGTCTTTTGTAATACTCAGAGTAGTAGGATACGTGTCAACTCCTCATTAGGCATAAGTTTCAGGCCATGATCCCACATTATGCTGCGTGAATTAGTGAGACTTCTCTTGTAACTCTCGATCTTAGCTGTATCATATTGATTCTATCGAAAATAGAAAGTTTGTATTCTCGGTAGCTAGCCACCGATTATTTATATATTGTATAAATCGAATGAAACATTACTTAGAGATCCAAATCAAGTCGAGTACCTCTAATCGAACACATCGAACCCACAAAATAAATATTATTTGGCTTACATCACCAACAAGTTTGATCTTTTCGAATAGTCAAGTTGACTTTCCTTGTTAGGCCTTTGCATCATGATTTATGTATGATCAAATCAGAGCCCAATAAAAACCTTCATTAAAAAGAGTAAAAGCGTACCTCATTCCCCTTCAAAAACAAATAATAATAATAAATATCCCATTTAAATAATAACAAGAGTTAATTGTATAATTATACCTTATAGTTTTCATTATTTCTAAGTTTGTCCCTCTATTATAGAAAACTACAAAAGTATCATTTGAATTTAAAAAATTTGTTTCAATTTTATCTATTATAGATTTTTTTTGACTTAAAAAATATGAAGATAAAATAAAAATACCCTTAATTAAACCTAATTTGTTTATGAAATATATGTTTTTTCTTGAAAAAAATTTAAACATATATATTTTTTAAAATTTTAAAAATCATAAAAATTAAGTTTTTTTTTTACATTTGAAGTTTTGTTTTAGGATTTTTTTATGTTTTTAATATATAAAATATTTATCATAACTGTTTAAGGAAAGTTATGTTGTTTTGCTTAATTTTTTCTATTCGTAGAGATGAAATTAAAATAAGTTTTTAAAATTTAAATAACACTTTTGTAGTTTTTAATGTCAGCAGGATAAATTAAAAAATAGTTAAAACTATAAGGTATAATTATGTAATTAAATAATAATAATAATAATAATAATAATAATAATAATGATAATGATAATAAAAGAATAATAACGATGGAGATGCCATGTTAGTCGCATGGTAAAAAGTCAACGATATATTTTTTTCTTATATAAAAATAGGAGCATGTGCTGCTCTAGCCTGGAGGGGCACGCTTGATGATCGAAAAAAGAGTCGGTTCATGTGAATGAGTGGTTTGGAGTCACGTCGCTTAACCGACAACTGATTAAGAAAAAAAGAAAAGAAAGCAGAATCGGTCCACTCCTTGCTTATATATCGAATTATCAATCATACATCCACAACTTTCCATCTAAAATTGCTCTTCTTGTAATCTTCTTGTTCTAGTTGCTCTTGAGCTTGCTTTGCTTTTTCAGTTTCAAATAAAAAAATGGAGGGTGCGATCCGGTGTGACGCCAACTACGTTCCTCTCACTCCGATCACCTTCTTGGAGCGCTCCGCCGCAGTCTACAGAGACAGAGCCTCGATTGTCTACGGAGATGTCCACTACACCTGGGCTGAGACCTTTCTTCGATGCAAAAGACTCGCTTCTGCTCTTGTCCGCCTGGGAATTTCTCGTGGCGATGTGGTAATCTCATCTGATTAATCAACTCGCTTTTGCATGGCTTATTAATTTTATGTGTCAGCTTTTTTTATTTTTATTCGTTTATTTTTTAATTTTTTTTAAATGTATTTTGGATACAGTAATCCAAGCACTAAAAAAAAAAAAAAAAAAAAAACCTCTCCTTTGGTTTTCTTTTAATGGTTTTAAGAGTTGCAGATCTACTATTTGCCTTGTGTTTTATATATCTCTATATATATCTCTCTCTCTATATATATATATACATGCTGAGCTGTTTCATTTTAGGAAGAATATAAAGGTTTCTGTTTTTCTTATAAGATTCTTCTCTGGTAATGGAAAAAAGGGTTCACATTCTATTGGTGACTGATCATTTGAGACTTTAGGAGTCTGGATCACTCTTTTTGTTTTTATTTTTGTTTGTTTGTCTTGCTGTAAATTAATGACTTATGCATCATTCTACATTTATTTAGTGGGAACATGGCTTTTATTAGAGATTGTTTGTACCACTACAAAAGTTGGGATTCTAATTTCTAGTTGCCTACAGTTAGAAAAACAACTAAATAAAACAATTGCCTATATTTAGAATTGAACATCTTCATTGCTTTCTTTTGTCCTTCATCAACGTCAGAAAGACAAGCCTGCACGGTCTTTTGGGAAACCATTATGTTTTAGAGTTGAACAACTTAGAATGTTGTCGCCTGTTGGTACTAAATGGCTTCTTGCCTTTTCACTTGTTTTCTCTGCCTTGTATTTTTAGAGGTGGCTTGAATTTCCTTTTCTTACCTTATTCTGAAAGGACACAAAAGCAATTAATGCTCATCTCTTCTCACATTTTCTTTAAATCTTCACTTGAGCAGGTTGCTGCACTTGCGCCAAATACACCAGCAATGTATGAGCTACATTTTGGTGTTCCAATGGCAGGAGCTGTTCTCTGCACACTCAACACACGTCATAACTCTGCAATGGTCTCGGAATTGCTAAAACATTCGGAGGCCAAAGTCATCTTTGTTGATTACCAACTGCTCTCAGTTGCTCAGGGAGCCATTGATATTTTGTCCAAGAAAGGTGCCAAATTTCCCCATCTAGTCCTTGTGCCAGAATGTGACGGATCATCCCCCAATGCCACCAGCTCATTGTCCACTTCTTCTTCGAGTTTCGAGTACGAGAGCCTCTTATCAACAGCACAACTTGAAAACTTTGAGGTCATAAGACCAAAAGATGAATGGGACCCAATTTCACTGAATTATACTTCAGGCACTACTTCAAATCCAAAAGGTGTCATTTATAGCCATAGAGGCGCTTATCTGAATTCTTTAGCTGCGGTTCTTCTCAACGAGATGAACTCGATGCCTGTGTACTTGTGGTGTGTCCCCATGTTTCATTGCAATGGTTGGTGCCTCACTTGGGGAGTTGCTGCTCAAGGGGGCACAAACATTTGTCAAAGAAATGTCACTGCAAAGGGGATTTTGGACTCGATTCATCGCCACAAGGTGACACATACAAGTGGTGCGCCCACAGTTTTAAACATGATCATAAATGCGCCTGCCAGAGACATGAGGCCACTTCTGCATAAGGTATCTGTCATGACTGGGGGTGCTCCGCCGCCGCCACAAGTACTTTTCAAGATGGAAGAGCTTGGATTCAGCGTCACTCATGCCTATGGTCTTACCGAAACCTATGGTCCTGGAACAATCTGTACTTGGAAACCTGAGTGGGATTCACTTCCCTGGGATTCGCGAGCAAAGATCAAGTCCAGACAGGGAGTACAGCATCTTGGAATGGAGGAAGTTGATGTGAAAGACCCCAATACAATGAAAAGTGTACCCCCTGATGCGAAAACAATTGGCGAGGTTATGTTCAGGGGAAATACTGTGATGAACGGATACTTGAAAGATGTTGAAGCAACACAAGTGGCTTTTCATGGCGGTTGGTTTTGGACTGGGGACTTGGGGGTGAAACACCCTGACGGTTACATCGAATTGAAGGACCGGGCAAAGGATATCATAATCTCTGGAGGAGAAAATATTAGCACAATTGACGTGGAATCCGTGCTTTATAGCCATCCATCAGTTGTTGAGGCTGCAGTTGTGGCAAGGCCTGATGATCACTGGGGAGAGACGCCTTGTGCATTTATTAAGATGAAGGACAGTTGTGATCATGTCACTGCAGAGGAGATAATCAGTTTTGTCAAGAGTCGTCTACCACATTACATGGCCCCAAAGACTGTTGTTTTCGAGGATGATCTACCGAAGACTTCTACTGGTAAGGTGCAGAAGTTTGTTCTCAGAGAGAAAGCCAAGGCCATGGGAAGCTTGTCAAAGAAGAAGAGTAACATCAGCAAATTGTAAGAGTCCATTAGAGTTCAAATTCGATTGATTTACGTGATGCCAATATGCCACGTTGTTGTAGGTATCATTATTGGTGTTATGTTCTCGTGTTTGTGTCCAAGGCCTTCAAACCCATGAAGAATTTGTTTACCTAATTTATTAATCATATTTGCATATATGCTCATTTCTAATATGGGCTTTGTGCGAGAGCTTTTATGAGCATAACTGCAATGCTTGCCTGTTTGGAATGCTTTTTTTAAGCTGCTTCTGGCTTTTAAGCTATGGTTTTTTTTTTAATGACCTTTTGCCTGAGGAGTGTCACTGCAAAGGGCATTTTCAAGTCCATATCTCGCCACAATGTGACCCACATAAACGTACGACTACAATTTTAAACATGATATAAATGCGTCAAAAAGTGATCATTGACAAAGTTTACTACTTGCTCACAAGGTAGTTTTCATGACCCGAGGTGCCTCTCCACCCCCACGTCTTCAAGATGGAGGAGCTGAGATTTAGCGTGACTCACGTGTATGGCTTTACTGAAATGTACGGTCCAGCCACGTTTTGGCTTGGGAACATCACAAGCAAATATCAAGGCCGGGCAAGGGTCACACATATTGGAATGGAGGAGGGTTGACATAAAAGACCCTAATACCCTTAAGAATGCACCACCTAATGGCAAAATCACGGGTGAGGTTATGTCTAGAGACAATAATATGATGAATGGATCCTAGAAAAATGTAAAAGCCACACAAGAGGCATTTTTAGGTGGTTGGTTTAGAAGTGGGGACTTGGGACAGGCTCAAAGATATTAGCACTACTGAAGTTGAGGGTGCGGTTTTTAGTCATCCAAAAGTTTCTTGAGGCTGCAGGTGTGGGAAGGCTTGATGATCACTAGGAAGAGACACCTTGTGCGTTTGTGGCATTGAAGGATGGTTGTGGTACTTGTGAAGAGGAGATTATTGGTTTTGTTAGAAGTCGTTTGCCTCGTTAGATCGCTCCAACAACTGTTGTTTTTGAGGATTTGATGCATCAACGGGAAAGGTGCAGACGTCTGTTCTAAAAGAGAAGGCTAAGGCCATGGGAAGCCTTCCTTGTAAGAAGACTACCAGCAAACTGTGGCTGGAGCAACACATGCCAAGATTATCAACTCTTTTTTTTAAGGGAACTATGAGGTACTACCTTATGAGGCCGTAAATGTTTTTCTTAACAATGATAATATTGATGATGTTATAATATCGGATTAGGAGGAAAAATTTTTTTTATTGCAATTGTAAAGTCTAACTTGTTTAAATTTATATATCTAAGTATTTGCCAAGTAGTTACGTGAACTGCCCGTGATAAGAGAGCTGCCATCTCATATTAACAAGAGAGAGAGTATAGGATGTTGATTGTTGCCTCACACTTCCTTTATATTTTATTTTATTTTGTTACGAAAAGTCTTATGTATTGCTCCCCATATTAACCAGCGTCAGCCACTTTCGTTTGTTGCTTTGTTGCCTTAGCCTTTCCTTTATTTTATGTTACTAATCTTCAACAGCTGTTCTTTTATCTTACAAAAATGAGCAATTCAATCGGGGAAAAAAAAAAAAAAAGCAAAGTCGGCCACACGTATTACCAAAAGTCAAAGTTCTTTAATTTTATTTGTAACAGAAGTTCATTTGAGCTGCCGCAGGAGACTAGTCTTCGTCTCCTAAATCAAAAGGGTGCATGAAGAGATAAGACAAAATCAAGTTGGAAAGATGCTCATCAATTCCGAAGAAAGACTCTTCCCTTCACATACAATTAATGACACGGGAAATTGCGCGATCGACCATTATCAATTATAATTTGCATCATTTAATTCAATTACGTGTCACACGTTGGTATTATAAAATCGTTATCTTCCTTCGTCTTTATTATATAAATAAATTTCCAAAGCTAAGCCAATGTTAATGCGCTACAACTTTGAGAGAGAATAGAGATTATTACAGCAACCAAAATGGAAGTGAAAACTGTTTCAAGAAATCACATCAAACCTTCTTCAGCAACACCTTCTCACCTCAGAACATTCAAGCTCTCTCTTTTAGACCAGCTAATTCCCAGCCCTTGCGCTCCCATCATCCTCTTCTACCCACCAAACGACGACGTTCCAAACAAACAAGACTCTCTGAAGAAATCTTTATCGGAAACGCTAACCCGATTTTTACCAGTTACCGGAAAGATCAAAGACGACTTCTTGATCGAATGCGACGACGAAGGAGCTTATTTCGTCGAAGCTAAGGTTGACTTTTCTTTATGCGAATTCCTTAACCAACCTGATCATATCATACTGCTTCAAAAACTCCTTCCTTGCGACCGAAGTTTCTCAGCGTCCAACGGCAATAATGATAATAATAATCACGTGACGAATATCCAAGTCATCGGCTTCGAATGGGGCGGGGCGGCCATAGGCTTGTGCGTTTCGCACAAGATCATCGACGGCGTAGCTTTGAGAGCCTTCCTCCGATCGTAGGCCTTAACAGTAAAAATTACACAATATGACTCTTTTTAATAATTAAATTAAAATATATTTGTATTTTATAAATATCATTTTTATGTCTTTTTTTAAAATTACATATATTGAGAATATAAAAATACCCTCTAAGTAGACTTTATCATGTATTTATTTTTATTTTTTAACAAATCTCCTTATTTTTTTTCTAGTTGAGTTGTTGGAAAAAAAATTAATATTAAAAAAAAACATATATATTTAGTTAATTACAATGTAACTTAAACAATAAAAAAAAATCATCCATATCATTAAAGTACTTATAATAGAATTTCAAAAAAATAATACAATAAGCAATAAAAAAATGAATATCATTTACTTAATGTAATATTGTTTATATTAGCAATCCGTCACATTAGCACACCAGTATAATCATCACTTGAAGTATTAAAAAATGAATGTCATTAAATATCATTATCATTATGTATTATTAACTCAATTATTAATTATATAACCTATAAAATACATAAAAGACTTAATAAATACTATTTTATTAATTTAATAACATATCACCAAAAAACAAAAATATTACTATCACTTGAGGTCTTAAAAAATGAATGTCATTACGTATCATTAACTTAATGATATATTAATTGTAATATGTAGGACACAAATACTTAATAAATACTATATTGTTAATTTAATTGCAACATCCTAATTTCAATTTGTCAATAAAATTGTGATTTTATAAAAAAAAATGCCATCTTTTAGCTAAGGGAGTTTTAAAATTGTTATTTTAAATACTAATTTGAATTAAACAACAAATAGCCTAATTTCATGGATTTTTTTAAATATAATGATAATCTGTTTAAAATCTTAAATACGTATATTCTAATTATTTAAAAAAAAAGTAAAACTAATAATATTGTTATTTAGGTCATTAATGTCTGTATACATATATATTGAGATATATAAAGAATATTCATAACCTATAAACATATTTTAACTTTATAAATAAAAAAAAAGGCCATATGTCTCATTAACCCGAGATAATATTCTAGGCCCAGCCCAGTTTTGGCTCGACCTCTCTCTTCCTAGTGAAGGACGGAGAGTTGTGGTTGAGAGACACATCGACGGCAATGTTCGATTTGTTTTTCATACGGCTGGCAATTCAGGTCCACGGGTTGGGTTTGGGTGGGGTTGAACCCTTATTTAAACAGCCAACACGTCAACCCGAACCCGACCCGTGACCCGACAGGTCAAAAAAAGCCCAACCTAGACCCGACCTGAAGTGTCGACAGGGTTGACCCGACTCGTGCAACCCGTGATATGCTACTTTATGTATGTTTGTGTTGATACGACACACTGACCCACTAAACCTGATTGACCCACAATACAATGACCCAACAATAAGCCTACAAAATAAACAATAACCCAACAAAACAAAACCATCAAAAAAGTTAACAAAACTTTGTATAAGTTTAACAAAAACAAATATGCTATAAATAAGAATCATGTCAAGTTGATGATACAACAAATGTTAGACTAATTTGACACATTAAAATTAATTTCAGGTTATATGGATTGCATTAAGGTTACATGAGTTCAATTTGGGTTACACAAGTTGATTAACAATTTTCAAATCAATTTTTGAGTTAACCTGATTTCGACACGTTTTTGGTGGGTTATTTCGGGTTGATTTCGTGTTGATTCGGATTGACCCTAACCCAACCCGTTTTCTGTGCGGGTCAGACGGGTTCGACCCAATTCAAACTCGAGGCCTATTTTCCCAACCCTAACCCACATTTTTTGTGTCGGGTTCGTGTCGTGACCCAAATTGCCGGCCCTAGTTTTTCACAAAAGAGAAGTTCGTTACGAAGAGATTCGTGTTCAACACCTCGGCCTTAATAGCCCTAAAGACTGAAGTGAGTAGCTCATCGAGTGCAGTCCAAAACCTGACACGAGTGGACGTGGTCACAGCTTTCATTTGGTGGTGCGTGATTGCGTCCTCCAAGGAGAAAAAGGGCAGCATATCAAGGCCTTCGTTGTTGACCCACCTCGTGAACCTTTACAGAAGAATGACGTCGTTTTTGTCGGAGCATTGTTTAGGGAATCTGCTCTGGATAGCTTCAGCATGAACAACACCGGAAAGTGAAAATGTGGTGGAATTGTGTGAGTTGGTGGGTTTGTTAAGAGATTCGTTTTTCAAATTTGATGGTGGTTTTGTGAAGAGAATGAGAAATGGGGATATATAATAATAAAAGCAGGTTTTTTATGGCCAGAGTCTTTAAAAGGAAGTAATTGACGTACTGAGAAAAGAGGAAATGGATCATGTTGGGTTTAGTAGTTGGTGCAAGTTTGGGTTTTATGAAGCTGATTTTGGGTGGAGAAAGCCTGCATGGGTGAGTAATATTGGGCTGAGTGGTTCGGTGTATATGAATCTTGTGATATTGGTGGATGCAAAGTTGGGAGATGGGATTGAGGCGTGGGTGACTTTGGACCAACGTCACAAGGCTATCACGGAAACAAACAGTCAAACCCTTCAATTCGCACAAGTTAATCCCAACCCTTGCTCAGCTTGATCATATTGCATTTTCCAACTTGTTTTATTTAAAAGGTTTATATATTAACACTTACTTTGATCTAGTTATAATATTATTATTCATAAACAAATGAAAGGAAAAAAGAGTAACAAATTTGAGTTATATTAGTCGATGATCATATGTGATTATATAACTTAAAAATTTACTAGACTTATCTTTTGTAATACAATGCAACGTTCAAAACTAGATGCTGAAGTGGTTACTTACCTAGTTTAGTTGGAACCAAAACATTGCACCGTACGAGAGCTTTATAGACTGTAACATGTGAGTGTCTTACTGTACAATAGTTGAAACTAATAAATTATAACAATGTTGTCAATTAAAGCCTAAACTTCACTTTGACCGTTGAGATGAGTTTAATACATTTGGTTCGTGGTTTTACTGCAATATTTTTTTCTCACCAAAATATTTTGTCCAAAGGCGCAAATCAAGCTGTTGTAGAAGCCCGTAATAATCATTATCTCTAGTTACATTGTCATTTACCTTAGTTTATCAAGTAACAAGCTTTAATTTTATTATTTGTTTAGCATGTCATTTGTCTAAACAAATATCTTGTTATCATTTTATAGACTGTTAGTTAGCTTGATTATTGAGATATTAAATATAATCATGAATATATACCATATGTTACATGATACAATATCGTTTTTGAGACTACATTGTCAACCTTGCCCCTTTAAATTAAGAAGACACAAAAGTGTAAGTGGACTATATTGGTAATAATAATTACAGAAATCATATACTGTTTGTAAATGGAATTAAAATATTGAATACTTTAGAATAAACAAATTACGTTGTAAATTTTTTGTTATATTTTCAACGCGACTAATAGCACCATATGTCTAATCCGACCTAGGTTGTGTAGTTATACTTGTGTACATTAAGGTGTATGCCACTTTTTTAAGTTCTGTTATTGGTTATCCGTCTCCATCACTTTGATTGAAACTGAATTAATTTTTTCATAAAAATAGTTCATTTGAGATTCTGGATTAGTCCTCTAAGAAGTACAGAACGTTTGAAAATATAGTTAGAACTACGAGTTAAAAATAAAATATTATAATATACGTGAACTTTATGTTATAGTATATGAGAATTTTGTACTATAATAATAAGAACTTATTTATTCCAACTAACTAGATTTATCAAACGAAACATTAAGATTGTTTTAAACCCTTAGCAGGACTTTTTGGTGTTTTGTTTTAATTTGGGACTCTGGCCACAACAAATGAGAAGAAGACACACGCATGTGAAATTTTTGAGGGAAAAAAAAAAGGAAAATAAAGCCATCTATAAATACGAAGGGTCAATTACTTAGATTTTTTAGTTTTAATTATTACTATTTATTTTTAGAAACTACAAAACTATCATTTAAATTTAAAAAACTAGTTTTAATTTTACCCTTCATGGAATTTTTAGGTAGAAAAAACATGGCAATAAGATAAAGATGCTCTTAATTATACCAAATTTATTTTCTAAATGTATTTTTCTTCTTAAAAAAATTTAAAAAATTATTTTAACATTTAAAATGTCATAAGACTCTAAATATATATTTTTTTAAATTTGATGTTATGTTTTAGGATTTTTTTATATTTTTAAATCTATAAACTATTTTTCATAATTGTTTAAGAGTAGTTATATTATTTTATCTAATTTTTTATACTGAAATGGATGAAATTGAAATAGATTTTTTAAATTTAAATAATAATTTTATAGTTTTTTAAAACAAAAAAAATATTAAAAAATAGTTAAAACTAACACGACAATTATGTAAATGACCCTAAACATGAAATCATTGAATTGCGGGTCCCTTTTCGTACGGCAACAAATAAGAAGTCGTTTGAGTGGGCAAATCTGTTGTCCACTGCTTGTCTCTCGGGACCATATAATGCCGCCAAGGGAACCTCGCTGACACTAAAAACCCTTGCTGCTGCTGTGTTCGCCGCTGCAGCGAATTAGGGTTTTGCCTCTGTAAGCAGCCATGGGAGGCTCGCGAACTCAAGTGAATAAGGCTCACAAGACTCGATTTTCTTCCAAAGCGTCCCGTCATCTCCACAAAACCTCTCTCCAAGGTTTTTTCGCTTTGCTTTCCTCTACTCTCTCTACCTCTCCCTCCCTCCCTCTCTCTCTGTCTCTCTCTCTCTCTCTCTCTCTTTTTCCCTGGTCGAAGTCTCTTTACGATTGATTTTTCGTTTGTTGATCGGAAAGCCTAGGAAAATTATGCGATTATGAATCCTCATTGTAAGGCTCACTGTCAGCGAATTTCGTCGTCTCGATTCCTCAAAAATTATTCTTTTGGTGCATAAATTGACGTATTTACTTCTATGCTGATTGATTTTTTTTTTGGTCCTGTTTTTGATGACATATAGATAAGAATAGGATTGCTAAATCGGAGCGCAATGTTGGCAAGGGGGCTAGAGCAGCTAGAGTTCAGCGAAACAAGATGGTAAACATTCTAAATATTTTAAATTTCAGGGTTGTTTATTCATGTCATTGCGATGTTTTTTGTTTTTTGTTTTTTTAACTTTATTTTAATGATTTGCCAACGGTACTTTCCACTTTGTAGCTGCGAGATCAGAAACGGGCTGCTCTTTTGAAGGAGAAAAGGGCCTCCGGTGGATTACAAAGCTCTCCCCGTGTCATTGTTAGTATTTTTCTTTTTGAGGAATCTTCTTTTGGTTTGTAACTGGTTTCATTTCAACTATTTGTAATTTATATGTAGGAGTGTGTTTCTTAATTTAAACCATTCAAATCACAACAGGTTCTTTTTGGGCTTTCTGCGGTTGTGGACCTAAATTCACTTGCCCAAGATGTTCTTTCATTGTTGTCTGCTGAAAGTTCTGGGGCTTTGTCATCAACTGTTGCTTCTTCTGAATATAAGCTGCGAGTAACGGTAAGCTAGTCATGGTACAATAGTTTGTAAATCCTAATATTCCTTGATAAAATATTTTTAGGTTCTTTTGTGTTGTTTGGTTTTTCGAAATCCACTTTTGATAATGATGAAGTGGAGGCAAACTGGGCTTCTAGGTCATCTCCTGTTTATTTTCTTTATTGGCATGTTCAGATTTGCAATGTATTAGATGTTTGATTAAGAAGATGCCTTTTCACTTCTCATTAATTGAGAGAGGAAAATACTTAAAACGAGCTAGAGGCGGCACTTTCTCTGTTTTTGGAACTGGGGCAATTGTCGCCAACATGGCGTTGGCAGTTTGAGCCCTGAGTTTCTTGTTCTGTTGATCGTAGCTAAAGCAAACAAATTACTGCTAGGACAGACCTTCTTTTCCTATAGATTATAACTTTGTTATTTGCTATCCATTTTACAGCTGCGAGGTGGTAATTCATATAGATTAATGACTGTGATTGGTTTTTTTAAAATCTAACTGTAATTTATGCTTTAGGTATTAAGAGCTCCATATGGAGATCTGCGATCATGCATTGAGATGGCAAAGGTATGAAAGTTCCACAAAAAATTTTGTCATTTTTTTTTTTTTGGTTTCAGGGCCTTGCTGGACGTGATTTGCTTTACATAACATTTTTAGAGACTGATTTGAATTGTAGGTTGCTGACCTAATTGCTTTTGTGGCATCAGCAAGCTACTCGTGTGAAGGCAGCACATCAGACTACATTGATTCATTTGGAAGCCAATGCCTTTCTGTATTTAGATCTCTTGGTTTACCAAGCACTGTCGTGCTTATCCGTGTATGTTATTACTGATCTGATACTCGCATATGACATTCTTTCACTTTAGAAGTGTAAAATTAGGTTTTTCAGCAGGATAAGATTCTTTTTGAATGCCTTTAGGATCTACCAAGTGAGATGAAACGAAGACATGATATGAAAAAGATGTGTACCTCTGATCTTGCTTCTGAATTTCCTGAGGATTGCAAGTTTTATCCAGCTGATACAAAGGATGAGTTACACAAGGTAAGTTGACCAGGAAATAGATAGCCTGGCTTATAAGCTGCAAAGACTTGAATTTTAAATGGTGGCTATTCCTGCAGTTCATGTGGCTTTTCAAGGAGCAAAGGCTCTCAATTCCTCAATGGCGAAGTCAACGGCCTTACCTCATGGCTCAAAAGGTGTTTATTTTTTTTTCAACGCATGTGCATTACAAATTTTTTTTTAATGGGAAAAAAGGAGGAATAAGAAGATTGTTATTGGAAATTTTCCAGAGCAGTTTTCGCTGCTTAAACTTGTATGCATGCATTTTCTTTAATTCGTTTTTTCCTTAAAAACTTTATGTTTAGGTTGATGTCATAGCAGATGGTGCCAATTCGGGTAAAAGTACTCTCGTCCTTACAGGGTATTTGCGTGGACGCAGCCTGTCTGTGAATCAGCTGGTATTTAATCGAATCCATTCACTTGCATTCCTTTCGTTGCATGAATTGGAAGTTTATGTTTTATTTCCTTTATACCAGGTTCATGTTTCTGGTGCCGGGGATTACCAGTTGAGTAAAATTGAAATTCTCAAGGACCCATTTCCTTTAAAAGCAAGAAAAGAACAGGATGTGATGGATTCGGATGACGTGAGTGGTGTTGAGGTACTGATCTTTTTTTTTTTTTTTTTGTGTTTTTGTTGGTATGGGAAAGGAAACATTTAGGATGTCATTGATCATGGTACATGGACTTATCCACTATAGTATTTTCTACTTTGGTATCTGGATATTTTGTGAAAGGTTGTGCTTCATGTGCTCAGAAGTTGGAAACAAGATTATTGTATAAAATTTATTGGTTATTGTAGATTTTATTGATTCAATATTTCACTCCATTTTCACACGTTTCTAGGTTGTTCGTTGCTTGGTTCCAGATCCTCTGAAGCAGGAACCGTTGCTTGTTGAAAATATTCCTGATCCTCTTGCAGGTGAACAGGTAAATTTATTATGTTTTCATTTATTATTATATTTACTTTTTTTTTTCCGTCATTTTGTTCTTGTTTTTTGTGTATGGATTTGACTTGTATTCAAGACAATGATGGTGTGTGGTTGAAATTAAGAGTACACAAGTTGTATTGGACTGTTTGTAAAGCTTTGTCGGAGATTGAATTAAGAGTACACAAGTTGTATCAGACTGTTAGTAGAACTTTGTCACACTATTTCAATTTAACCTATAGATGGGTGTTGAATAAAGTTTACAACTTCTCATAATTCAGTCTTTGCTTGATGGCCTGTTAAAATCTTAGTGTCTTGGCAATGTTTATTTTGATTCTTTCGAACTATAGTGTTACTTGTTCATTTTACTACTATTAGCTGTTTAGCTGTGATATATTTTTTTTAATCTACCTGTGGTTTGATAGAAGTCAGAATATAAAAGTCTCTTTGTTATTTTTTTTATCAGACTTGGCCAACAGAAGCTGAAATGGCTGAGGCTGATAGAAAACAGAAACAAAAAAGGTTGAGGAGACTTCCTCGAGGAACTTCAGAATACCAGGTGCATGTTTATTTTTGTATCTTACTTCAAACTGTGCTTGTTTTCTTGCTTGTATCGTAGCCATCAATTTTGCTAACAATGAATGTTGCAGGCTGCTTGGATTGTGGATGACACAGATGAGGAGGATTTAGATAGGGATGATGAAGCTGATGGTATGGTTTTGGATGAAAGAGAGGGTGATTTTCCTAGCCACAAAGGCATTAATAACTTCGATCTCAGTGATGATGATCAGGCTTCACTAAACTTAAGGGACTCTGACGAAGAAACTGAGGCTGATTCCGTGATGATGGTAAGTTATACATCTACATATGCATATACATATAGCTGTATTGGCGGTAACTGATGTTTTTGTGTGTGCGGGTGTAGTTCTTGAGGATGATTGGCCTCTATTAAGCAAAACTTGTGTCATAAAAATGAAAAGGATGTGACTTAGTGGTAAAGATTAGATTGCAAATATACATCGATGGCTTTATTTATACATCCTTTGATACTTTATGGTAATAATGATGTACTGTGTGGAAAGTAGTTATAAAAGTTCTGCTTTAATAATATGTCTTATCTATGATTATCAGGAAGGTGAAGCCTTGACAAGGGAGCAGTTAGAGGATGAAATTAAGAAACTGAAAAAAGAACACGCTGATGATGAGGGTACTCTTCTTTTTCTAATTCTAAGTAATGGTGTTTGCTGGAGGCACTGCCTTACTTTTTATTATAAGTTACTTTTTGAATATTTCTTGTATTTCTGAAAAAAGAAAAATTTGCTGTGACCTGAACTTAGTTTATTTCTTGTATGCAAGTGAAAGATTACTCCAAAATGAATTCAAGTTTTTATTTATTTTCTATTTTTTATTTCTTCCTTTGGATGAGCTGATATTTTGTTTGTCATTAGTTAGTAGTTGTTATTGTGTTTCAGAGTTTCCGGATGAAGTGGATACCCCACTAGATGTTCCCGCTAGAAAGAGGTTTGCAAAGTACAGAGGCCTCAAGTCCTTCCGCACTTCTTCATGGGATCCTAAAGTAAGTTTAAAATTCTATAACTTTGTTTTTAAGTATTCTAGAAACTTTAGCATGTAGATGACATGATTTCTTTGGATATCAGGAATCTTTACCCCCAGAATATGCCAAAATTTTTGCATTTGATAATTTTGCGAGAACACAGAAACATGTTCTTTCTAAAGCTCTAGAGATGGAGCAAGAAGACGGTGAAAACTGGATATCAGCTAATTCATACGCAAGGCTGCATATCAAAGAAGTGCCTAGTAGTATTGCCTCTAAATTATGCCTGCTTGCAAAAGAAATGCCAGTTACAACTTGTGGGCTTTTGCAGCATGAATCCAAGATGTCCGTCCTCCATTTTGGGTACTTCTATTTTGGCTTTTTTTCTTTTTTGTTTTTTGTTCATCTTCCCTATAACCACAAATGGTCTTATGAATGAGATTATCGATGTTTTGCAGCATAAAAAAGCATGACTCATATGGCGAGCCTATCAAATCCAAGGAAGAATTAGTATTTCATGTTGGCTTTCGACAGTTTGTTGCAAGGTAGTTTTCTAACAATACGAGCTCTAGCATCTCTTGAATTTTACGGGGGATTTGATGTCATTGCATTTTACTTTGTAGGCCAATATATTCAACAGATAGCATGAATTCAAACAAGCACAAGTTGGAGAGGTTTCTTCATGCAGGGCGTTTTTCCATAGCATCAATTTATGCTCCAATTTCATTTCCTCCTGTTCCTTTGATAGCCTTGAAGCATGTTGAAGGAGATGGTGCTCTTGCAGTGGCTGCTGTAGGTTCACTGAGAAGTATCGACCCAGACAGGATAATTTTAAAGAAGATTATTCTAACTGGGTAATGATTTATTCTAGACTTCAATTGATTACGTGGTTGCTTGTTGCTTATGGGCTATTCAGTATAACAGGGAAATAACTTTTTCTTCCCCTCTCCAAGCCTTTTCTTAACTTTCGACCCGTAGAGTTGCTTCTTTAGAAACGAAGTTGTTCCAATTTCCAAAGAATTTTTAACTTTTATCATGAAGTTCCTTTGATTGCAGTTTAATCATAATTGTGATCCAGCTTCATGACTAAATTTGCTTTTAATGATAAATTCATGCTATTCTGCAATCTGCATGAATCTTACGTGCGCAGTTGCTTTGGATTTTGTATAAAAACATTCATGCTGCTTGGAAATTCCATCGTAGTAACATTACTATTCTGATGGCAGCTACCCCCAACGAGTATCGAAGTTGAAAGCTTCTGTAAGATATATGTTTCACAATCCAGAGGATGTAAGATGGTTCAAGGTGAGTTGATATCACTTTTAAATTTTATTTCCATATTCTGTCTAGATCGTGGTGTAGCTGGACATTATCATGACGTTTCCTGTGTCGGTGATTTCAGCCTGTGGAAGTGTTTACTAAGTGCGGTCGTCGTGGTCGCATTAAAGAACCTGTTGGTACACATGGTAAGATAGTTAGTTTAAGACAAACTGTATGGAAACAAATCTTATAAGCGACATAACAGAATTGGACACGATTCTTTCACTTTTTGCCACACACACATATCTTTTATTGGCACATGTTGCAATTATCACTAATGGTGGTGCGAGTTTTCTCCCAAATATCTAGAGGAAAATTGAGGAAGCTCAATGCATCGACATTTTCATCTCATCATTCTAAAACTTTTCATTTTCATCTCAGGGTTTATGAAGTGCATTTTCAATGGGGTCCTCCAGCAGCATGATACCGTGTGCATGAGCTTATACAAGCGTGCCTATCCGAAGTGGCCGGACCATCTCTTCCCGATTTCTTGATTCTCTTGACAAGACAAGCGGCTGGTGCTCTCTAACTCTAAGCATTTCTTCTTGTAGAGCATAGAAGCTCATGCTGCTTGTTGATGGGAATGAAGCTCTGGTTCAGATGGTTGGTTTAAAATCTTCAATTTTGCCAGGAAGACACTTACGGGTGTCAATAGTTAGTATATGCTCGATGTTCTTTGATTTTGTTTTGTTTTTTGTTTTTTTTTTCGTCATTCCTTTTTGTATTTATTGTTGGGAAAGAAACCCTTTCTTGTGGAATGGAGAGAGCGTTGGCATAGTTGTGCTTAATAGCTGTTGGTGTAGGCGGACGTGGCTTTTATTATTGTTCTTACTATTATTATTTAGCGATGTTATTATTAGTATCGAAAGAAAGTTATATTTCAAGATACTCTGAACTTGAGTTCATCAAAGATTTTTTTTTCCTCCTTATGACATAAAAAGATGCCTATTGAAGGAAGAAGTAGCAAAAGAAAAGTTTTGGCTGGAGGAGAAATTGGAATTGCCGCCATTCAGCTGGCTGTTACCGTGAGTAAAGAGGATTCTTTTCTTTTCTTTTTTTTATTTTTTTTTTTTTATTTTTTATTCTGGAGTATTTGCATTGGCGGTCCTTAACCTCTTTAGTGTGTGAGGGTCCTTGACCTCTTTAATGCGTGAGGCTTGGGTCTTTTTTTTTTTTTTGTAATCCTGACAAAATGATCCGTGAACTTTTTAAACAGAAAAGATGAACTTTTTTGATCTGTTAACTTTTTCATGGAATACGTTACGTGCAATGTAGGTGACCTATTATGAAAAGGTCCTCTTTGTTTTATGTTTAAGTTTATCAGGGGTCTAACAAAACAAAAGATTGTCGTTTCAACCAAAACCAGCCGCTGTTTGAGCACTTCAGCTATTCTCTCCGTGCAATTTCAATGGCACTGTTTTTCGAAATGTTCTAACCCTCGGGTCGTTCATGCCCTCCAATTTCTCACCTTCTCTATTTGCACTTCACAAATTCGGTTATTTTGTTCCCTTTCCTATATTTTTCATCTCCCGTAGCGTTGGGTTTAGCTTGCAACAGTGGATCTAGCTCACGACCGTAGGAGGTAGAGATTCATCGATTATGGAGGATGGTGGCGTTAAAAGGTTTGGTTACAGAGGGGGGAGGGGGTTCTTCCTTTCCTACACGGCTAGACCTAATTAACACCTCTAGGTGGTTCTGAGGAATCCCCTCGTGCAAGGTTTGATTTCAAATATGCTGTTTTTGTAAGTAAAATAAAATAATCACACAAAGTGATTATTCTAAGACTTGTTCAAATTATGTTAATATCATCAATTTGTCCATTTTATAGTGTTTGGGATTGTAATTTCAATCACAATTTCAACCATAAACGTAAAGCTCTCATATGTTATAGTGTAAAGTAAAAGTTTATTATAATGTAAAGGCTTCATATATTACAATATACGGTTTTAACTTTATGGTTATAATTAACACATATATAAAACATAATGGACATACATCTAGTTTCAAAGACGGTTAATAAAAAATAGGAAGGGATTATTTTATAGACTGATGTATAAAAACTACAAGACATTATTAATTCACCACCTGCATGATAAATACATACACCATTCTTTAAAAAAAAAAATTATAATGAAGAAAACAACATATTTTTTTAAACCTTTTGAAGTAAATGGTAAATTTTGAAAATATTTGTAGTAAAATAGTAGATTACGATATAAATGGTTTATTTACACTATAAATAACAGGGGTAAATAAATTATCTGTATCTTAAATCTATTTACGGTATAAATAATTATTTGTACTATAAATAATGGGAGTAAATAAATCATTCATGCTATAAATATGCTATTTACTGTAAATATTTTCAAAACTTGATGTTGATTAAATTAGTTTTGAAACAAATAATATTTATTGTAGTTTTAGAAAAACATAGAGTAAATGAGGTGTTATATCACTTTTTTATTTTCATTATTGAGTTTTATACTTATTATTTATTTTTTTAATTTATATCATTTTTTTTAACTAAAAAAATTAAAATACTTTTAGATAACATTTCTTTGTTTACCTATCATATAAAATATTAGCGATTGTGTTAATCTTTTTTAAAAATAGTATGTTTTAAGTTTTTTCGTGAGGTGGTTGGAAACAATTGTATAGGTGTGGTATTTCCCCGCATTGAATACCAGATTTTTCTATGCGCGCGTTTACTGTTTAAGTCACCTCATACCAATCACCGAACAGATAGCATGATCGTTTCAAACTCTATTTCCAATTTTACCCGTGACAGATTAACGAATTTGCAAGAGAACTCCCAAAAGATTCCCCAGTAGCCCCGACTCCGATTGTGAGAGACGAACACGGTTACTTTATATATATATATATATATATATATATATATATATTATAGATGTATGTAAAGTACGGCCATGGCGATCGTAATCTCGTTTAATCGAGCTTATGTTCTTACAGAGCGACGGTCCCTTTCCGGTGTTTTGCCGGCTCGTTTCGGAGATCAATATCACAAGAACATGTATGTTCCGTTTCGCTATTTCTTCGTCAGAACAACTATCCTGAACTTTCTCGCTTCTGTTAGCGAGAATATTTGAGTCAGACATCCCTTTTAGTAACAAAAGATAATGCATAGAATTGACTACAATTTCAGCTTCTTCTTCTTCTTCTTCTTCTTTTTTTGTTTAAAATCAAAGCGATTATTTTTGTTATTTGAAATGTTTAAATTTTGTTCTCTCAGGGATGGACAGGTCCTGCAAGGAACTCGTTTTTTCACGAACTATTTCGACCGCAAGGGGTAATCTTTCACTATTCTTTCTTCAACTTGGATAAGCACTTTTTCTTTTCTTTTTTTTTTGTTTTTTTGTTTTTAAAATTTGTTTACTATGTGACATTGAATAAAATTTTCTAATTAGTTATTGAAAAATAAAAATGAAAAAGCATCAGATGATGAACGCATCGAAACTTCTTGATTATATCGGCGCCTGATAGGTAGGCTATTAGATAATTTAGATTGTGTGGAAAGCCTGCCAATGCATAGAAGTTCTGCTTCGAGTGAGAGCCGAAAGAATGCCAACAATTTGTATAGAATCATTTTATTTTTTTATGAGTAATTTTCCTACATTCATGCTATACTATATTTGTGGTTATGAAGCAGAATCGACCACGAAATCCATGCAGATGCCGATCGTTGATGCACTTCGCTTTGGCGAGAGAAGTAAAGCGTCTAGTGTACTCTTTAAGTCTTGCTCATGGAAATTACTCGCCAAGAGCTAATGATTTTGTTAATATCCTTAGATACTGTGCAAGTTCTCCTGATCCGTTGGTAAGCTACAATACTTTTTGTTTATAGTTTAGCCAAGTGGTTTTCTGATCTCAAAACTTTTTACTTTAATAAGTTGATGTTTGGTTGATTTTGCTAGTTCTGTCTGAGACCCTGAAAAAAAAAAAGAAGTAAAAGATAGTAACATTGGTTTGTTTTATCGAAGTTTGTGATGGAGACTTGGAGAATAATGGAGGAAAACCAGATCAACTTGGATAGCATTTCTTCCTTGCTAATGACGCACGCACTGTGCAAAGGGGGTTTCATAGATGAGGTGAAGTCCATTAAGCAAGCACAACCGAAAAACCCAAAAAAAAAAAAAAAAAAAGTTTGAACACATTCTTGTTTAGTTATTTATTGGCTATGCTTAAAGACTTTATTGATTGGAATTAATGATGATGTAGTTGAAAAATTGAACTATTTGAACCACCTAGACAAGTTTAATTATGCATTTCCATGATATTCTTATTTAATTCTAAGTACAATGAAGGAACTGAAGTTGTATTTTCTTGATTTGCAAGTTCAGGCATTTAAGTTGATAATTTTTCTTGGAGAAAGTCAAGGAATTTACCCGCTTGTGTCTATTTACAATAGTTTCTTGTGCCAAAATGCATAGTATTGGCCATGCCAATCGATGTTTGGATCTGATGGACTATAGAATGGTTGGGAAAAGGGAAAAATGAAGTTACATACTCGGTGCTTCTCAAGGTATGTAGAGTTGGATGTTGTTATAATTGTCTTTTCAATGTTTCTCAATTTCTCACTAAAATGTGGCCCGTCTGCAAGATTGTTATATCGAAGGGCAACGAGTGCTAATGGTAGTTGTATTTAATAGTACAATATTCGTGTTTCTGGTTATTATTCCGAAGGAATTGCTACCCCTGTCTTTTTGGTTGAACTTAAAACTTTTGTTACATTTTGTATTAACAGTCATGCTCTCTGTGAGTTTGAAACTGTCATAAAGTCAGACTCACCAATTATTCTTGCATGTTGGTTCCTAATTTCCCTAGAATGCAGATTGTTTGCAAGTCCACGGTTGTTTCTTTTCATCATAAAATTAATATTGAGTCAATCTGATAGTGTTATAACGCAATAAGCGATAATAGATAATTAGGGAATTTTGAAGTGATAGTTCTCTTAACTTTCTCTCTCTCTTCCCGCCCTAATTCTTCAATGCATCTCTATCTTCCATCTTCTGTTCATTCTATGTTCAGTCTCTGTCAGTCCAGCATCACGTTACAAAGTCAAGCTCATCAACATATTAATATTCAGTTTTAAATCTTTCTTTCAGTTAGCAGTTTGGCAGAAAAACCTGTTTGCTGTCCATGAGATATGGAAGGAATATATCTTGAAGTATAGTCTAAACATTCTGCCTCTGAGAAGATACATCTGGTCCTTTACTAGTTTGGGAGATCTGAAATCTGCATATGGGGTAGTACTATTTATGAACATGCTGGAGGAATGTGGTCCTCTTCAAGATTAGACATTCTTATCCCTTCAAAACATGTAATAGGCTTGAAACAATTTGATTCAGGCAAGTTGCACGGTGATGCAAGCTGTGAAGACCAAGGCAATATTTTTAGTTTCAGAGCTAGAGAGCCTGAGAATGTTCGGATTAGAACATTGAATGCATCCAAAAGTCCCCCTGCTATGAAGCTTTTGATGGGGTCTTTCAATGACGTCATCCATTCTTGTGCATATTTAAACAATTATTGGCTTGTAGAGCGATTATTAGCTCAGGTACGAGTTTTATTTTTTAAGTTTTTTATACAAATTGGAAGTGTGAGAATGAAACTTTATTTTCTTTTTGTCTACAGTTATTTTAATAATTCACATCTTTATTATAATAAAGATTCCAAATGTGTAAGAGCAATGTGATTGTTCTTACTCTAAATCACATTACTATAAGCTTTAGGTACACAAATTTGCAATAAGAAAAGCGTTACTTTGCATGTAAAATAGGACTATTTTAGACATTCACTCATAGTTTGTTTGGTTTCAATTTCATTCAGCGCTTTTACCTCATTGAATGCTTCATACTTCTTGTCAGATGCCAAAACTTGGGCTACAATTGACGGGTCATACATATGATGCTGTTGTCAAAGCGGTTGTTTCTGAGAGACGTTTCAGACGGTGAATGGAAGTGGTAACTTATATTAGTTTGCTGAATGAAGTTATCTCCAACTGTTTTTAATTAAATGCATTTTGGGATTAGATTATCACATTTAAGCTAGAAATATTTGTCTTTTGTGTGCTTTGCAGTTGAAAATAATGCAACAAAGAAACTTGAAAACGCGTGATAAGACTCTTGTAACCCTCTCAATAAGTTGTATCAAAGCATTGGAATTGGACTGAGCTGAGACTATGCTTCATCAGATATCTGAATGTCCATATGCACATCCTTTTAATGTTTTTTTTCACAGCATGTGAGATATTGATGAGTTGAACTCAAACTCTTGGAATGCAAATGTATTTTTAAACCCACACATTTTCTCGACTTGTTCCAAGCAGTTTTTACTCTCGCTTTAAAGTTCATCATTATCTGCAGCATTTCAGTTTTTAGTACTTTACAATCAATCTAAAAATTGTTTCACTTATTTTGCAGGACCAACCTGAACGTGCTGTGCGGGTCTTGGCCAAGATGAGAAAAATAGAACTTCCACTAGATATAAAGACATACACGGTTTTGTTTTCATTATTTGGTAATGTGAACGCCCCATATGACAAGGGCAACAAGTTGTCACAGGTGGATGTTGCTAGAATAATCAAAACCATAGAATTGGATATGGCCAAAAATGGGGTCCAGCACGGTCATTTATCATGAAGAACTTGGTAAATGGCCCTTTTTTGAATTATTATTTTGTTATTTGGAAAACAAAATTGTTGTGCTGTGCATAAGTTATCTTCTTGATAGACAATTGTTATTTGATAATTCCATTGTTCTATCGTGATGTGAGCACTAATCAAGCTTCTTTCCATTGCTCTAGAAGGAGATAATTTAAACAATTGTTTACAGTGTTAGTTCTTGGTATTTGTGGTAGCTTTATGAAGCCTCAATTTGTTGATGGTAATTGGCATAAAATGCTGGATCAGCAAGTGTATGCAATTGTTCTTTACTGAGAGATGATTGATCTTCGTGATTCATATCCTAGGTGTGAGCTTCAGTTCCATATCAATAGGATGGGTGGTGTTGTTATAGGCCAATTGTATGGCGTTGACGAACACTTGACCTGTAACTGGGTCCTGGGTCAGCAAGCGGCTATGCATATGTGCTGCATTTTAGGATCCATTTCTGTGATTGGACTGCTTTCTTTTTTTAATTAACTTAAAAAACTTGGCTATGTTTCCTGTATTTGATAAATTTTTCTTCTTTGATTTGACTTCGTATTATGTTACTTCACTTGCAATATGTTTTGAACTGATGATCTATCATAGTTACATCTTTCCATGTTTTACAAGTATTGAAATTGAAAACTGGTAGGGTTTGGAAACTTGGAGATTGAGTAGTAAAACTGATTCAAGTTTATGAATTTTTGTATTATAGTCAATTGAGTTAGTTTATATAGATCAATGAAGTGAGTTAATGTGATACATTATCCTTGTAGGCTCTGATCTTTGGTGAAAATTTCCCTCGCTTTCCATTTTTGTCTTTTCTGTCAATCCGGTCATAATTGTTTTTAAAATTTTATATGGGCTTTTGGTAGTCCTTGTGGGCCATCATTTTTTCCCTTCCTTTGGAGCTCATCTTATGCATTCACTAGTTTATTTATTGTTTGTTAACTCATTTTCTTCTCAGTTGAAAGCCCTTGGCGCAGAGGAGATGATAACAGAGATGATTCATTACTTAAATGTGGCAGAAAGCCTCTACACTCGCAAATAAATTTTTCTTGGGACACCCATCTACAATTTGGTGTTACATTCACTTGTTGAGGCTAAGCAAGTAGGTACTTTTGAAGTTTGAAACTGACTTATCTCTTTCATTTCTATTTCCAAAGGGGTAGAATTATTTTATCCAGTGTTTTGTTACAAGCTTTCTTCCTATTTGACATGCAGAGTCACATGGCAATAGAAATGTTCAAAAGCATGAGGTCATGTGGTATGTCGCCTGATGATGCCACATATAATATCATGATTGATTGCTGCAGCGTTTTAAGATGTTTCAGATCTGCTAGCGCCCTTCTTTCACTGATGTTCCGTGATGGGTTTTATTCAACAACGTTGACTTTCACTGCTCTCATGAAGGTATCTTTATGCACTGCGCCATCACTTGAAACATTCATGTGCCCTTTGAAAACCGTGATGTTCATATGTATGTAGCACGAATATGTTATTTTTATGAGAAGTCCCAATGTTGTTTTGCCTGAAATTCTCTCTCATAGTTGCATCCTAGTTCTATGTCTTCTGAAGTGTTTTCATTGATTGCCGAATCATTTAGGGCTACTATAAAACCGTGAACATGCTGATTGCTCGAGGTGCCTTTCTTTTTCCAGATTCAATTGAAAATGGGGAATTTTAATGAAGCACTAGATCTTTTGGAGCAAGCAAGCTCAGAAGGAATTCAATTTGATGTTTTGTTGTTTAATACCATCCTTCGGAGAGCATCTGATAATGTACCTTTTTTTTCTCTTCCAAAAGGGATCTGACTAATATTCAAAGCTTTGCTCTATCGTGGAAATGAACCAGCACGGTCCAAATTTGTTTCTGGTTACACTTATAATAGTAAGAGCCACATATAAAAAAAATGCAAGTTGAGAACCAAAATATGCGAGAGAACAACCCGCGACGGTGATGCTGAACATCGGCAGAAAGAGTCAAGACTAGTACATTATCTGTTACAATTCACAATATTTATTTGGTCATTATTTATTCTATTATTGTTGCTACATGTTTATTGATATTGCTCTTCTTAAATGAATATCAGGGAATGATTGATGTGATTTTGTTGTTGAGCTAATGCAGCAAGAAAACATCAAGCCCGATGCATCAACCTGTGAATATGTGTTCTCTGTATATGTTATGTGTGGTTTTTGCAGCACAGCTATGGAAGCATTGCGGGTGTTGAGCATGCGTATGATATGTAACGAATGCGGCAGCAGACTTCCAGAAGAAACGGAACCCTGGGTAGATTTTGTCCTTGCTAAGGTCGAGGAAGCCGAGTCAAGGATACTCAAACTGTTTGAAAATTTTGAGGAGGGCCGTGCTGTTGCCCTTCTTAGTTTACGATGGTCTGCAATGCTTGGTTATTCAATTTTTTCATCACCCGATCATAGTCCATGGGCCAAACTAAATATGGTACCAAGGAATGACCAACTTGACACAATTAATGTTCTTGCCATTTTGAACTGGCCTCCGCAATTTTTGACTTACAAAGCGGAGAGAACTACTTGGTTGAAAGTAACGACGATGTTGCCGAAAAGTTCCTTGGTGAGCTCTAGGCAGAATTAGCAGTGTTATTACGTTGTGAATGACACGTTAGGAAAATTGTTATTACCATTGGCCAGCAGACTCAGCCGAGACCGCCAGTGTATAGATGGTGTAGGAGGCGATGTTAGGCAGGCTGGTTTATATCTTTTTCGTATAATAATTAATCCAAATTGGTGCCACAATATGCGGAAGAAATTTTCAGATGTAACATATTGAATTGAGATCTATGTTTCCATTTGCGAAGGCAAAGTAATTGGTTAAACTTAGTTGTTTTTATTTTTATTTATTTATTTTTGGGTAAAGGTAACCTTCCTTTATTAAAAAAATATTTGTTAGTGCATTTATTCTCTAATTTTAGCGGTTTTAGTTGATATGATATGCTGGCTATTGTATCTTGAAATACTCTCTCACACTCGGCGATATGCGTTGTCCAGTCCGTTAGAGTTGGCGTAATAATTTAAAATATTTCTATCAAATAATAATAATAATAATAATAGTAATAACGACGACGACTACAATTTAAAGGCCATCTTTAGCTACGGATGGACGTTGCTATAATTTTTTTACCCACAATTAACATCGTTAGTTAACAAATGCAACTGTAACTTACAAGTGCAACGGGTAATCAGATTGAGAAGATCAGTTCACAAAAGTCAACACGACGATGGAAAATGGTTTGACCAAACCCTTTTTTTGGTTTGACAGGTTGAAATTCAAAATTCATCAAATTCTATAAATGTATTTGATAAGCCAACAGTGTGGCGTGCAAAAACCTCGCCTCATCACCTTTTTGTTCGAATCAAAGCTACCTCAAATTAGACGAATACCAATACAGTAGATCCAACATGAGTATGCTATAACCATCGCTCTGCTTTGCGCTTATGGCCTTATAATTAGGAGCAATACCTGGGATACAGGCGGTGCTGCCCAGCACCTCGCTAATAGAAAATAGTTCTTGCAGTATGAGACTCACAGATGGAACTCATATTCTATTAGTTGTGGTACCTACTGCAGGTCATGCTCCCGAGCATTAATGTGTTAATTGTAGACTATTTATAAAGTTTCTCCAGGAGGCAACTCTTGAAGTTTCTGAGGAGTGCCAAGAACTCGTTCCATGTCAAAGCGAACTTCGATGTTACGTATGCTGTAACCAACCACCATCAGCCAGTATAGCAGTTTTGCAAGTTCGGGGGTTGACGTCTCTGTTACTCTTGTCTGCAACCACAAACAAACAGTAAGAAAGATTACACTGGAATGAGATGTATCCTGATCTTGTAAGGAAACAAATAAGAAGTAAACATGCCCGTTAGTGTGAAGATTAAGGTGGTGAACGAGACAAACCTTCATTTGGTCAGGATCTGAAACAGCCAATAGCCGCTTGATGAATGCATTCATTGCAAGCACGACGTCTTCACCAGCACTACTTGTCAAGTCCTACAAAATTGAAGTCCTAAAATCAGAGGATCATTTTTGTAGAAGCATTTGTGCATTCTTCCTAATAGCTTTCATACATAAGTAAAAATGCCTAAATTCCTGACTCTTATTATAGAACCGTTGTGAACCAAAGAGGCAAAGAAATAGGCAAAGGATCAAATAAAATTCATTAAGAAAGACAAGTCCGTGTAAAATCTCCCCCTCACCGGCTGATATCTCATCTAGAGAAGGAACTTAATTGTTCAGCTTCCTACATTTTGGTTGTGATGAGGAATTAAAGTTTTCAAATTAACTTTCTTACCTTTAGATTTTGGGGCTCAAGAGACTTTAGATATTCCAACAACTCATTTTGTCCATTTGCAGAGTTTCTGCCAACTTGACGATTCAGTTCCTCAATCTCTGCTTCGAGTAGCTCGATATATTTCGTAGCATCTATTTTCTCAGGTCCAGAAACATTATTCCACCGAATAACTTCACCTGATACGTTCTTCTGAGTTCCAGGTGCATAACCTGGTACATCCTGATGAATCACTGGTTTATGTTAATGCACCAACTAAAACAAAATCAGGTACACATCAAACTGATTCGCAATGATTTATTAAAAGAATAACAATTACAAAGCTGTATCATAAGCATATGGATGTGAACATGGAGTTTCATTATAAATCCTTAAGATAAATGACAATTAGATTTCAGCCAAAAGCATGCAGAAATCAATATATGTATGGACAATTGAAGATCATACCAGAAAACAAGCTTAATTGTTATAGAATAAAGAAAACTGATTCCACCAAATCGGAGTAGCTGAATGGTCCAATATGTTATATGGTAAACACCATATTTGAACAACCAAGGCCATATGCTCATTGGAAACCCATTTCTTTGAAAAGTGTGACAAGAAAATTATCAACCGGCCCACCACTATTTGTCTGTAGAGAATAGCAACAAGAATAAGTACCTTCTTATCTTGCACCTCAGGAAGAGCAACCTGCTCCAGACTTTGTTGCAGTTCCAACCGGTATTGTGCATTCTTAAACATGTATGCGGTCATCATGATGCTATACATTAGCTGCGCTAGATTTTCAGCAACCTGAAGTACAACTCAAAGTCATCAAAATGAACTTTTACAAAACAGTTGAGACATGAACAAAATCAATCACACCAACTAAAAAAGATACTCACAGTAGTGACCGTCACTGCAAAAAACTGTGGGGGCAGTGTTCCTATCATGTTCGTCACTGTTTGGCGCATTGCGTCAACTACCTACGTGCCCACAAAACAAGGTTCATTTCCACTAAGACACACTATTAGCTCAAACAAACGTGAATAACGCGTTCTTCTTCCATTAAAATATAACCTTTTCAGCAATCAAGAAAAAAAAAAAAACGAAGAAGTTATCTATCAACACAATTACAACACACATAACCACATATAAGAAATGCCACCTAGTAATGTGGAAGTGAAACACACTTATTATCCTTTCTGTATTTAATTACGCTTAGGAATTAAGATAAATAACTATTCAGAAAGATGTCCCTTTTATGTGCCAAAGACAACTAGAAAAATAATACCTGTTGAGGAGCCCTTTTTACAAACAACTCCATGAATTCTGGCTGAACATTTTTGACATACTCCAGTAGGATTTCTCTTCTGCTCTTCGGCTGTAAATTTCATCATCCCCCAAAAAATTATTAAACAAGAAACTGCACTACCAAAAACATGCTACAAATCTAGCCAAAAAAAGGGGGGGCAAAAGGGTAAATTAATTACCAAAGTTCCATTAGGGGGCTTGGAATCGCCATTGTCATTGGGAGTCTCGCCGTTTGAAGAATTATAAGCTTGAAGTCTCAGAGCCAATCTTCTTCCCACGCTTTTTGTCTTTACAGGAAACCCAATCGAAGAACACAACCGAGGACAAGAACGTAAAGTAGTAGTAGAAGAAGAAGAAGAAGAAACAGAAGCTGAAGATTTAGGTAGGATTAAGAAGGAGGTTTTTACTGTCAAAGAATACATATCTGAGTTCGAGAATTAAAACAAAAAACAAAAAACAAGCGACCAAGCAAATGAAATCTTTAATTCTTTGTGTGCGAAGAAGATAATGATATCAAATATATATATATATATATTTTTATTATCCTATTTTCTCGCCATTAGCAGTTCTACTAAGCAGAGACAGAAAGAGCGAACGAGGAGCTCATAAGAAGAAGAGAGAGTACGAGGCCGGTTCCAAGGGATGAGGGGGTTCGCACACCTCGCACGTGCGAGAGTTTCCGCATTTGGTTCTGGAATACGAAGGTCCTTACCTTGATTCCATCTCGTCCGTTCAGCTTAATACGTGGGGTGGGGTCCACTTACTTTGGGCTTGCTTTATACCACCGTTGTACTAGAGAATTGGATAATGACTCACCGTTGGATCAACTTGAGAAATATCTTTATTGTGGTATTGTTCAAATAGTTTGGAATACATCGCTTGTAACAAATATAAAAACACTGTTGTTTTTTTCATATTTGAGGTTAGGTTAGGTTTTTAGAGGTATGATCAAAAAAATAAAAAAATAATAGTAGACAATAATAATAGTAAAAAGTAATATACCATCTAATTTATTCGATTAATAATTAAGAATATACGTTGTTTAAAATCATTAATTTTTTGTCTACTCAAAATCAACCTCACGTGGTCGGTTTTAGGAAACTATAACCAAGCAACAAGTAATTGTAGGAGACGCTTGATTGGTTTTCACCAATAACGGTCAACTTTATAAATCACAATAGCTCTTCTGAAAGAAACCCAACAGTTGAAGACCGGTAACCAGGTCGGTTTCGTGTTTTTTTTTAACAAAAAATATGGCGTGTTGGAAATCTGACACAATAGTAAAACAATGGCCAATTGTCAAAATTTTATTATTATCTTTTAATTTCTTTATTAATGCTATAAAAACAGAAAATTCTACAAACAAATCCTCATAAAAAATAATTCAAAGAAAGAGATAATATAATTTATAGCTAGATCCGCTAGTGTATGTCCATACACAACATACGCAAGCAACGCAACCGTAACCGTAGAGTAGTAGCCGGCGAAAATTGTTGTTCATCTATTCATCCAGCAAAAAAAATCCCAAAATTAATAGCCGACTGTCCGAAATAAGGCGTTACAACACAAAGCGCCCGTTTGATAATATTTTTATTTTGTTTTTACTTTTAAGAAAAAGTTAAAAATAAGAATATTTTAAGAAATATGATGGGCTTATTTTGTAAATTACATTTGGTTAATATTTTTTGTTATTTTTAAAAATACTTGAGAACCACTGAAAGGTGGTGGAAACCAGCGATGAGAACCACTTTTATTGTAGCATATGAGAATTTTACATTGTAGTAATTTTTTTTATTGTTACTGTAACATGTGAGAACTTTTTACTGTTTATAACTGATTTTGTGGTGAGAACTGCAGTACGGTTACCACCACTTTACCAACACCCCCGAAATTGTTTTTGGTGTACGTGCTTTTAAAAACTCAAATTTAATTTTAAAAAAACTAAATATTAATATATTAATAATTTTTATTATTATTTTGTTAAACAAAGAGGAATTCCTCTTCTTCTTCCTCTGCTCCGGTGAGGCAGAGGTCGGCACCGGCGCCGGCTACTGTACGAGCTGCGGCGAATACGTCAACGTCGACAGACCCAACCACACCCCTTGACGGTAGCAGATCGAAGGAGCTCTAGCACCGACGGCCACTCCGTGTGCTTCCTTTCCATCGACAGCCACTCTCGCGTAGATCGACGACGCCACCAGCAGAGATCATTGCGACTTATTGGTCCTCCGCATCCGGTTCGTCCAGTTCCTCCTCTATTTTCTTCCTCGACACGCTAGTCGAACTTGTTAGAATTATGGCCCACATATATCAAGGCCTCTAAAATCTATCATATTTATTTATTTAGTTTAATAATTATTTAAATGCTAAAATTCTATTGGCTATGAGGGGTTGCAACTCTTATTAAAAGATGTGTCTATATCTGAAAAGATAGGTCCATATCTGAAGAGATATATGCTTTGATGGAAAGGCACCTATTGAGGGTCTATAAATAGGAGTCTAGTCCTCTCTCCACCCAAACAATTTTGTATTCTTCTCTCCATCAGAAAAATACGTTAAAAGAAAATTGAGGGTTTAGAGAGAAAAACTGGGTTCTTCTTCTCTGACAGCTTCTGTTCTAGAGTTCTCTAATAATTGCAGCTATGAATCAAGGTACGCTCTAAATCTTCTTCTGTGAAAATTATTGAGTTTTAAGATTTATGAGAATTACAGATATAATAATTTTACAGAACTCTGCATCTCACTGCTCCAGGCCTCCTTCGCGCCCCCCCTCGACTTCGCTGAGTCTCTACCGTGGCCATCCTTCGCCGTCGAGTTCACTTTCTCCTACTCCTCCACCGGCGACACTACTGCCGATCCCTTTGCTATCGTCGTCTGAGCTTTGTCGTACGAATCCTCCACCACCCCTGGTTTACCCTGCTCCAGTTTGGAAGGCTCTGGTTCTTTCTCTACCGCTACCGTGGCGACTCCGGTCTGTTCTGGAACATCGTCCTTGACATTCGTCGGAGTTTGGTTGTATTTGGGTTCACCAGAGTTGGGTTATGGCGCACCGGAGTTGGGCTATGGTTGTTGGTGGTTCACCGGAGAGAGCAGGAAAGAAGGTGTTACCAATAATTGGGTTTTGAAAAAATTAAAACATCTTTTTTTTGTTTTCAAAATCAGAGTAAATTTGGAGTGTTTTTGAAAAAATATTCGTTTTTATTTTTTTGAAAATTTTAACTAAACATGTTTTTAAAACCATTTTCATTTTTTATGTTTTTAAAAATAACAAAAACATTTTTGAAACAGAAACCAAACAGCCCCATTGTCGTTTTGTTTTCGGCTCTGTAGAAAGGAAAAAAAAAAAAAAAGATTCCCAGACAACGATATGAAAGAAGAGCCTCCCCCTCTGATTCAGGCTCTGTTGTTGGAGGATGGAGTGTCGTAGCAGTGATTGATTTCCCTCCTTTACCTTCTCTCTCTTTCTCCCAAACAAAACAAAGAGAGAGAGGAACAAATGCTTACGTACATGAGTTATAAACCCTAATATTCAATCAATTTCAAACATACAAGTAATTGTCAGCTCTCGGCAATGGCGTTTCAGCGGCGGCGCAACCACTACAACCACCGTTTTCGCTACGTTCTTCAGGTCGTCTCCGTCGTCTCTGGCACGCTTCTCGTCCTCCTCGCCATTCTCTCCTTCCTCACTCCTTATCCTATCGATTCCGATAACCTCCGCCACCGCGTTCACCTCCATCGTTCTTCGGTACTCTCGTTTTTGTCCTTAGATTCAGATTTTACGTGTTTCTGTGTGGGTTTGGATTTGTTTTAATTATGTTTGATGATTTTGGTACAGTTTAATGTTGGCGCAGACGATGCGATTGGATATCCGGTGTTCCGTGTTCCGGTTAGGGTTCTTTTTTCAAGTGATTTAGATTGTGGTTAGGATTTCTGGATCTTAATTGTCTTGTCTTGTCTTCTTTTTTTTTTTCCCCTCTGGCTTGTCGATTTTTGAAAATCAGAGCAATGGAAAGAGATCGGATCGCGATCTTTGGACTACGAGGAATTCCAAGTTTTTTTGTGGATGTAGCAATGCCAGCAATAGATTCCTGAGTGCGTATTCCTTTTTTTTTTTCTTTTCCTCTGTTGTATTGGAAATTGTACTGGTGGTTTCAAATTTGGAAAGTTTTCTTTTATTGTTTGAACATTATGATGAAGATCTAGGGTTTTCAAACTGATTAATATTTAACACAATGTGATTAATTGCTAAATTCCTCATTAAACACTGGATCCTGTTTAATCTTAAGGTCTGTTATTTATTGCATATGCAGAATCTGAAGCTATTACGCATCCTAATAGGTACTTGGCAATTGCAACCAGTGGAGGCTTAAACCAACAAAGAACTGGGGTAGCTTTCTTGACTTGTCAGTGAATCATGTACATTGTGTCGAGGAAAAAAATCGAGAAACTTTGTTTTCCTCCTCTTAAAGTTATTAGAGAAACTATGATTATTGCTTCATCTTATCATTTTAAGTTGGGCCATGCGAGAATTCAAAGGGCAATAGATTTTTTTTTTTTTTAATTCAAGCTTGAGGACGTACAAATTTAGCAAGAAAAATTTAATTGAAGGAGATTCAAACTCAGGGACGTATAGTTAGACTGTCATTCCGTTTCCTGTTTTATAAGCATGTTAGCATCCGAAAAATACTTGGTGGAAATTTGATAATTGAGAGGAAAAATAATAAAAAAAAATCTTTATTTTTTTTATTAGTCAAAATTAAATCTTAGTTGCTTTTTAGTGTTACTATGACCGTGATAAGATCACTCTGCAGCTGTCCAACGGTTGGTTATATGAATCAACAGAATATATAATCGTGAACTTACAATGCTTAAACCTTCGTCAGATTACCGATGCTGTTGTTGCTGCCCGTATATTGAATTCCACACTTGTTGTTCCAAAGTTGGATCAGAAGTCTTTTTGGAAAGACGCCAGGTAGTATGACGTGATCATGTGTGCTCCACCTTTCTTATTTTTCAACTGTAGCTACCTAAATCATTGGAGATGAAGCAAATATTTCATTGGTCTGTTCCGGCGGAAGATAATAGTTTCTTCTTTTGTTTTTTCCTTTTTTTTTATTGCAGTAACTTTTCTCAAATCTTTGATGTCAATTGGTTTATATCATCTCTGGTAAAAGATGTTAAAATTGTCAAGGAGCTCCCAAGAAAAGGAGGGAAAACCTGGACCCCACATACCATGCGCGTTCCAAGGAAATGTAGTGAGAGATGTTATGTTAATCGTGTTTTACCTGTTCTTTTGAAAAGGCATGTAAGTCTTCAGTTCTCAAAACTTTTTTTTTACTCTCTTTCTCTGTTTATACGGGCGGAACCTTCTTCCTGATTTTTTTTTTCAAATTCAAAGTCTATAATTTCTGTTCGTTTATTGAATTCACTAGGTGCTAGTATGTTTTGAGTTTTTGGCTACCATGTTTTTTTGTCCCTACACGCATTCCTGGGGCATTGGCACCAATATCACTGTTGATATTTTTTGTACAATGAATATTAACTTGTTGATGTTTTGAAACTATTGAATCGTGTAATTAGAGAGTTGGGAAGTTCATTTGACCTTGACTGGCCATGCTTTTTGTCTTTGAATTGTCTCAAATAAGTATTTTGAGTTGCAGTTTTTGGCTTCCTTCTTCTTTATGTCGTTGTGATGCTCCTAATCACATTTTGATTTTGAAATCAGCTCCAACGTTGATGTTGATATTCATCAATTCTTTGTTGTTGTTTTTTTGAAACCGTTGGCCATGAAACGTAAAACTGGGGTTTGTTTGACATTGTGGGTTGTTATGATCTCTGTTCTAGATTTGTCCTTGAATGAATATCTAGCAATTTGAAAGTCGCTTAAGGATCTTCATTTTTGCAACAGGCTATTCAGCTTACCAAGTTTGATTACAGACTTGCAAACCGGTTGGACACCGATTTGCAAAAGTTGAGATGCAGGGTTAACTACCATGCTTTAAAGTTTACCAATTCGATAAGGAAAATGGGTGAAAAACTAGTACATCGGATGAGGATGAAAAGCAAGCATTATATTGCATTACACCTGAGGTAATCTGATTCTCTTTTACCCTCCTTTTGGTACTGAATTCAAATATAGGCGCTGATAGCCTGATATACATGCATATATACATTTATATGAAAATACATTCCTGCATTTATGGTTCTTTCACATATATACTGCATGAGCCATGAGTATAAATTCTCATTTTCTAACAGCCAAAATTCTTTTATATATATTGTTAGTGCTGCATAACTTGTTGGCGTGCTTAAATTTCTGGAAAGTGCTGATTTTTTCCTTTCCCCAAGTTGCTACTTATGAGAGTCACCTGTTGAAAATTTTATTGTTTTGACCATGTTTGCTCTTGCAGATTCGAACCTGATATGCTTGCATTCTCTGGTTGCTATTATGGTGGAGGTGATAAGGAAAGGAAAGAGTTGGGTGCAATACGAAAGAGGTGGAAAAACTTACATGTAAGTCCAAGTGTTCTACTCTTGCATTATCTAAGCCAAACCCATGGAAATTATGATTTTCAGTGCACTAAAAAAAAGGAACAAATACACAAATAAAGCAACCATATCAAAAACAGTTTCGTTTCCTTCATGTTAAGAAATATTGAAGATTGTAAAGTTGAATGTTCAATCTGTGAGTTTGCTTTGATTCCCGTTGCAGACAAGCAATCCTGACAAGGAAAGGAGGCATGGTAAATGCCCACTCACCCCAGAAGAAGTCGGTCTGATGCTGAGAGCATTGGGTTATGGCAGTGACGTTCATATCTATGTGGCCTCTGGAGATGTATATGGAGGCGAGGAGACATTAGCGCCCCTAAAAGCTCTATTCCCTAACTTCCATTCCAAAGAGACAATAGCCTCCAAGGAGGAGCTAGAATCTTTTTCTTCATTTTCTTCTCGCATGGCTGCTCTTGATTTTGTAGTTTGTGGTGAAAGTGATGTCTTTGTTACCAACAATAATGGTAATATGGCCAAAATATTAGCTGGACGAAGGTACAGATCTGTCTTTATTCCCTGTGTTTTCCTCCTTTAACCAGCAGGCTTACTTCTCATGTTCTTTTTTTTTTGGTTAAAACAGGCGATATTTTGGACACAAACCAACTATTCGTCCCAATACTAAAAAACTATATCGATTGTTCTTGAGCAAAGATAACACGACTTGGGAAGCATTTGCCTCCAAGGTACGCACTTACCAGAGAGGCTTCATGGGAGAGCCAAATGAGGTGAGGCCGGGCAGGGGTGAGTTTCATGAAAACCCATCCACCTGCATATGTGAAGATTCTGTGGCCAAAGAAAAGAGAGATTCTGGACCTAGAAAATATGGTAAGGTGGACAATGGAACAAGGAAAGAGGAAGTACTTGATGACGAAAATGTGTATAGTGAACCAGAATGGTCTGAGACTGAGGATGATGATGATCAGAGTGAGCTTCAAGAGATGGTTCTACCTGATGGAACAGGTTTGGACTATGATGGAGTCACCTCTGATGAACCTGAATTGGAAGATATGCTGTCAGACTAAACAAATCCACTTGGACCTAAGCTAAGAATTTGCCGCTGCACTTGACCAAAATGTATCACCACGGCGTCCACTGTTCTGTATATAACACTGGAAGAGAAATGTGTTTTTGTCCGTTTAACCTTGGGTGCTTGTGACAGCAAATACTTGACGGCATCCTAGTCATCCTTGAGGTATGTGATGGTCTGAAGTTAAGAGCGAACCAAAAAAGATCTTGAGTTTTCAATTTTTGCAGCGAACGGAAGGGGATTTTGCTGACAGAATTTGGTCAATCACAGAATGAGGTATGGAACCAAGTTTTGGATATAAAGCTCCAACTTTGTAGATCGGCTTCCCATCGATTACAAACGAGCGATTGGTTTCTTCTCCCTGTTTGTTTATTGATTTTGCATTTATTTCATGGGAAATGATGAGCATCTGTGGCGGGTGTAACTAGGTTAGAAGATTCTGATTATGGTCTTTGTTTTTGTTCTTGCTTTTATTATTATTATCATTATTATTATTATTATTTAATTGGCTGTGTATCTAAACTTTCCGTTCAACCCTGAGCTCCCTAATGTGTGGGTACGATGTTTGGACAGAATTGTTGTCCCTGTTTTTGTTTATTTATTTTATTATTGACGGGGGATCAAAGGGCTTGGGAAGGAAATGAATTCAGTACGAAATGTCTGGCGCTGGAGCTCAGATTAATGGTTTTTGTTTTTTCTACGAGTTTGCCGCATTCGTGTAATGGTCGTCTTAGATGCCAAACAGATCCTCGACAAACTGGATTTACTCCGCACATCCGGAATACATGAAGGTACACTTGAAATGTTGTAACCACGCATATGTATAGAATGACATCATAATTATTTGAGCCATATTACTTTTTACTATTTGTAAAATATGCACTTTTTTTTTTGGCATATTCAACATGATTATGTATGAATAAGGGTCCTTTTGGTTCCTGGTGCAAAACATGATGATTGAATGTGTGATTTGAAATGTAGAGTTTTAAAAGGTATGGTTTGAGCTTTCGTTTGATTATATGCACTTTTTAGATCAGTAAAATTACACAACATGGTCTTCTTTTTAAGAGGTGAATTGAAATTTGTTTTCTTTTTATAAATATTATTTATATATCTTTTTTTTTTTAAATTAAGATTTTAAAAATATCTTTTAAATACTTTATCATGTATTTATTTATTATTTTAACAAATCTTTACTTTTCTCTTAGTTAAGTAGTCGTAAAAAAAATGATATTAGAGAAATATAACTATACTTAATTAATTACAATGTAACTTAAAAGAACAAAAAAATGTCTATATTATTAAATTACTTACAATAGAATTAAAAAAAAATACAAGAAACCATAAAAAATAAATATCATTAACTTAATGTAATATTGTTTGTATTATCAATCTGTAATATTAACACACTTTAAATAAAAAATATCATTATTACTTGAAGTCTTAAAAAATAAATGTCATTAAATATCTTTATCATTAACTAAATAATATATCAATTATATAACCTATAAAATATAAAAAAAAAACCTTAATAAATATTATTTCATTAATTTAAGTACCTATTTCTTTAAAAAAAAATACCATTACCACTTAAATCTTAAAAAAATAAAAATCATCACGTATTAATAATTTAATGATATATTAATTATGTAAGACATTAAAAAAATACTTAATAAATATTATTTCATTAATTTAATTATAACATTTTAATTTTAATTTATCAATAAAACATGATTCTATAAAAAAATCTTTCTTTTAATTGTGAGAATTTTAAAATCATTATTTTAAATACTAATTTGTATTCAAATAACAAACAACCTTATTTAAAATATTTATTTTAAATATAATAATATCATAATCTGTTAAAAATATTAAATATATATTTTAATTATTTTAAAAAATAAATTAAAATTAACAATATCATTGTTTATATCATTATTATCTTTATACATATATATTGAGGCTTATAAAAAATTTTATAAATTAAAAACATATTTTAACTCTATAAATAAAAAAAATAAAACCACATCTCCATTGACCCATTAGATCAAACCATTTCAACCAGACGAACCAAACGGACAGGTTTTCCGCCTCGTCTCAAATTTACAACAGTCCGGGCCCACTTAGCTGGATATTTAGTGAAAATTACATTGCCTTCAGACTTAAAAGCAATGCTAAAGATGGTGTTTAACACCCCCACATGCTAACAGAGACCGAGCCTTATAGGACGGAGTTTATTAGCGAGACCCACTCTCTATTAGTTGAGTTGTGGTGTTGACACTATATTTATCAACCAAATGCTCCCAAGAGAACTGAGACCCTTCCAATAATGGCGCTTCCTTAAAAAAGGAAGGTCGATTATTAAAAACAATTAACTAAATGTTCGACAGCTCTTGCACTTAGTTTACACCTTTTTTATTCTTTTCTTCTCCAAAAATCTTGGTTTACCATGCTGCGACCATTGACAATGTTACAATCAGACGAACGGCAATTCATAAATTACAAGACCCTAGAATGCAAGCAATAGGAATTAAAAGAATGAAAAAATTGAAGAGTCAAATGAAAAATATTGCAATTGTACGAGTTTTAACCATGAGCTCTAGATTGAAAGATTGTCAAAATATGGAGGCCAAAAAATAGCTCTTCACTGTGGGGGAAATTCTTCCGGTGGTGGTTTGACAGGAGGTGATGAAGACCCAAAGTCCATATTTGGGTAGACTCCAGGTGGCCTCTCTCGAGGTTGAATCGACAGCAACTGGCTCGAATCACCCACAACGTCTGGCCATCCGTGATGAGGTTCGGCCCTTCATTAAAAAGTGACAGTTTTGAGTTAACAAGATTAAGTTTGAAATGAAAATACTTTTTTGACTTTATTTTGTCACGGATGCATAAATGCGAGTTATAGCAGACTTTGCTAAGAAAAACAAATTCCTACTCGTAATAGGTTTCCTCGTCTACCACAATATCCCAGCTTTCGCCTGTTGTGCTTTTGCCATATTTGTGCACCTTACTGAAAGAAAGAGAGCACGGCCATTATAAGAACATAAATTTGAGTAATTAATGCAGATGGAGATCGATAACTTGAATATGATATTAATTATTTACGAGAGAGAGAGAGAGAGTTTGAATGAAATCCCATGGACAAGTTTGGTTTTCCATACCCGTTTCCAAAGTGCTCCTCCCCCCATGTCCTTGACCAACCTAGACATAGGAAGCAGAAAAACAAGAATATTGAGTACAAACAAATAGGGATTTAACATATCAAATACAACTAAGAGATCAACAAAATGTCTCAGTAAACGACTCCTCCGTCCAAAGCATCACAAAAGGGAAGAATTTAAACATTATATAGGTCATTTGACAATGTAAAATCACACCATGTTTAAATACCTGATGTACCAGCCTTTTTCTGCTAAGGGAATAAATAGAGCATGAAGTGTATTAATAGAACTAATTACATGAAGGCAAAAGCCATAGGATAGCTGCTTAAATTAGTTATGACAAAGAAATTTGCAGTTAAGCAAGAAAACTGAAATGTTTTTTGTAATATAGAGATAAAATGGAAGAAAATAAATGGACATACTGGTTGCAGACAAGGAAAATCCAGTGATCATAAAAATATCACAAGATATATGCTCTACTACCGATGACAATAGCAGAGTGAGAAACTGCTGCAGTTACTAAATTAAACATTATGAATAGAAATACGCGAGTGGACATACGTTCGCCACTGGGAGATACATGCCATGTCTCCCCTTGTCGGGAACCTATGCCAGCAAAGAACTTCTCTTCCCACTTGTCTCCCCATTTAGTTCCAAGTTCAGTCTCAGCCCATTTATCTGTCCTGAATATATCATTCAGAGATCGTAGAACAAAACGTTAATACAGGTTGAAATATATTGTCCTTGCTTATAAATTAAAATATAGCCAAACTCTATTAGTAATTTTGATTATATCAAATCAAATTGTTTTGCATAGTAAATAATGTAACAATAAAACAGCTTTAATTATTTCCTGTTGTAACGGCCTCAGATATCCATCACCTATTAAGTTATGGGTCGCTTTTGTTCCTTAATGATGAAAAAAATAAATTACAAGTAATTTTCGTCATTCATTTGTTTGTTTGCTTTTTGGCTAAAAGAACTTCCTGGCCAATAATTCCTAAATGTCATTTAGTTTTTCTTGCACATAAAGAACATGATTTCAAAGGCGATACAAAACTAAGGGGGCCAAAAAAAAAATTGGCAAAGAAAGATAACAGAAGAAGACCATTTGAGAACAGATCCTCTTCCATCATAATGCTCTCCCCATTTTTCCCACCATGACTGTTCATTAAGTCTACCATATTTATGTGCGCCTTTCTCAGTCCATCCTTTAGCATCATATTTCTCCCACCTGCATCCATATTTATTGTTCCATAAAAAACATTTTGATGCTTCATAATTGCTCAACTGCATTACGGTGTATATGCAATTATTTAGCATCCATAAGTAACTTACCACTTCTCATACCATCCAGCATTTTCTGAGCCTGATTTTGCCTGTTTCTGTGCACTCCGCTCAATCTTTGCTAGGTTGCTGTGATCACAAACGTAGCAGTTACAGGATCAATGAAAGAAAAGAAACGAGAATTTAGGTTGCAATAAAATGGGGGGAAGATTCTATGGGGCTAGTGATACACTGACCAAGCTAAAAAAAAGAAGTTAAAATCTAAAACTTATCGAATAGAATAAGGTAACACGTACCTCCATTCATCTTGATGAAGTACTTCTTGCCAGGTTTCCCACCATGCATCCCCTTCAGCATTTTTACCAGATTTCTCCACGCCTATAAAAAACATAATATTGTAAGTGACTAACACACGCATAGATGCAGACTGAATACCAGATTTCTGCAAAATATTTTCAGCAAAATAAGGTTTCTTCAGTATTCTGCATGAAAATGATCATATGCTTGACAAAAAAGACTAACTAATATTTACTCTTTCCAGCAGTGAATTCCTCTATTTTTATGTAAGATGACAGGATCAAATGTAGCCTAAAACTGACAAAACAAATGGATGTACTATTTTCTTGCCAAGCAAATAATCCTTACAAAAAGTTTAGGCTTGACAAAGTAAAAAATTTAGGGAAAAAAAATCCTAAATTTGATTGTGACCAGAAGATGAGGTAATATACAAGGAAGCAAAATACCTAGCTCTTTGTATCCAGTCCAATCACTTTTCTCCCACCACTGTCAATGAGATCAATAAATCCACATTAAATGCGTCCACCTGGTAATACTTAATGGGGTCATATAATCAATATTAAAACGAGCATTAGAAATATGGTGACAATTGACTGATAGTATGATGTCGTTTTCCAACTCTAATAAGCCCAAGCTTTAGGTCTACGTAGCTCAATGCATTTGGCTGCCAAACAACAACATATGTAGCTGGATAACAAACAGAAATGGAAACGAAGACACTTATGCTTCCAGATTCATAAAAAGTTCAACATTTTAACTTGATGGTGTTTCTTGTAAGCTTTATTACTGATTTTTAACCTATTTATATAAATGGAAGTCACAGGCCACAAGTCAAGCGTACAAGCAACTAAAAGTCCAAATTTTCCCTCATGCCAAATTCATCGTTCACATGTGGCTTTTATTAAATAACAAGACGGTAACTACTAGCTGCATTAGTAAAGTTTTGAATTGTTACTTGAGCAATAATTTCATGAAGAATTTATTCTGATCTACTTCATTTCCATCACAAGAGCAAAATCACCAAAAACAATAAACCAAACCACTAATTGGTTACACGACAAAATAGTATATACCGTTTCTTTCCATTCAGAAGAACCATCATGAGAGCAACCACCCATCCTTGTCCATCTACATCTGTATCCATTATCTCCCAAGTCCTCCCCACTTTCTCGATACCAAGTACTGCCATCTTCATTAGTGCCAGACTCGTTAACATTTTCACTTAGTAAGTTGATGCCCCAATCCTTCTCATTTGCAATTCCAGTGTCTATAGTGGAAGTACCAATAAAAACAACATGCTTCAATCAGACGAGCTAAACAAAAACATTTTTCAGACGCTAAAAAAGCGACAAAATTTTGCTTCACAGGATAGATCATTGATCAAGTAGATAATCCAGAATCTTCTTATGCAATAAATGTGCTAATAATTACAAATTACCTCTTTTTGGTGGACTGTCACGGGATTGTGGACCAGAATTTCTCGGAGTACAACGAGGATAAAATTTTTCTTGCTTAGAGACAAAGTGAGACCTGCGATAGTTATGGTAGAAAGAAACACGGAAAATCTATCGAAGATTCATAAAATACATGGTGATTCGTGATCATAACAATCAGCTGAGTAATCGTAAATGTCTTTAAAATCCTAAGATAATTTACCACCAACCAAGTCTAAATTAAGCTTATTAGTTCTTTTGTACTCTTCCTCCCTTTTTCAGGAGGTACAAAACGAAATTCGATATTGCAGAATGAAGTAACAATAACACAGTGTGATATCACACTAATTCTGTCTCTCTTCAAGCCAACTTTTGCAGAACAATTACAATACTAAGGCTAAGCAAAGCCAATTCTTTAAATTAAAAGAAGATAACAATGCTGAGAAAGAAAAAGAAAAGCGATCGCGACGTACTGAGGGAAGGGCAACGCAGGGGAAGCCTGGGTTCGAACTCTTCGAGGACTTTTTTTGGGATCAAACCGCCATTCCTCGGTCTTCTCCACGCTCTTCCCAGCGCCGGCGGCTCTCCGAATGGGAACCACCGAATCGGAGCAGCAACAGCCGATTCGGCTAACTCCGACTCGTCGGTCGCCACCCTCGAAACTCAGCCTCCTCCGCTTCCTCAACTCGAAGACGCCATTGCCGTCGCGGTGCGGAGGAGGACGGTGGAAACTGAGTCCCCTGAACTTGAGATCAAACTGAGTCGCGAAACCTCTAGAACTCGCCGCCATTCACCTCCAGGGAAATGCATGAAACCCTAGAGAAGAGAGAGAAAGCGAGAGGTTTCGTTAGTGTGACGGACGTAAGTCCAACGGATCGTAGAGAGAGAGAGAAAGAGATAGCAAGAGAGATGTGTGAGCGGCGGCTTTGAGGAGGATTTATAGGGAAATAATTTAATCAATCAATTAATTAATTAATCCCAATTTTCATGAGAGAAAATGAGAAATGATTCACCAACGAGAGAGAAGGAGAAAAAACCGGGAGAATCTTTGTTTAAAGAGGTTTGACGGTTAGAGAGATAGAGAGTTTTGAGTTTTGATAGTCGAAAGAAGAAGAAGAGCAAAGGCGGTGGTTGGCGTGAGATGAGAATTGAGATGATCGTTTTGGTTGGGGTGAAATCAGGAAATCGGCCGTGGCTGCAAATCCGGGATTTTGAATCAGACACGTGAGCATGAAGTGGCCCCACCATTTCCGGTACTTGTACCCGTTACGCCCCTCTGGATAGCCACGTGTTCTGAGCTGAACCGTTTCTTTCTTTTGTTTTTTTAATAGATGAGGTTAGTCGCTCCTGGCTGGGATATATCCCAGCCTCCTCCTCCCCCCCCCCCCCCACCTCCTTGTGTTTATATATGTTGTCTTATTTTTTTATTAACTATTATTTTATTTAAATTTTGACATCTTTTAAATTACTTAATATTTTTAATATATTGTTTCTATTTATGTGGTATAACTTTTAAATTTAAATAATATAACAAATAAATAGTATAGGGACAATAATTAAAACAAAAAAATAAAAACAATAAATTTAGACTTTTTTTGCCTTTAAACAAAATTGATGTTTATTGTTTGGTTCATAGGGTTCTAAGTGCGATTTGAAAAGTGACTTAGAATAAAACATTGTATGTAAAAAAAAATATTGTTGACATAATAGTTGAGATTTCAACTTGGACTCCCAAACAATCTAACAATTTTTTTTTTCTAATTTGAATTATTACCATGTTTCACTTTGAAGTGGTCCTCAAATTTAGACGCCCTCAAAATCTTCCAAAAATAGATTATAGGGTTAATCTGTATATGTGCTCTATAAACTTTAAACTTGGTTATTTTTATCTGAAAATTTCAAACAATTTTGCTTTTAACTGTTTCATGAATCTAAACTATAATTTAAATTTTTTATTATAATATTATTTATTTTTAATATAAATATAAAAAAAGAATGAGTTTCGCGTGGTCTTAGTACGCTTAAAAATTCAAACGTTTCATTGTTTTCTTTTACGAAGTTTTTTTCTTCACTTTCAATTGATTTTTTTTTTTATTGTTTTAAAACGTTTTTCTTCTTTTACAATTCCAAAACCTCTTTTTTTCTTTTTCCCTTTTGAAACTTTTTTTTACTTTTTACTTTTTTCTTTTTTTATTTTTTTGTTGACATGCTTCATGTAACAAGTGTCGCTGCTGCGATTACTTTTTTTTTTTTTTTTGTCATATTTTATTTTTCTTTCTCTTCTTTCATCTTATTCCACCTCAAGCCGCCGCCCATACCCCAACCCCCCGCCACCCCCCCTGGCGTTTTTTTATTTTCTCTTTATTAATTATAACTCTCTCTTTCTATTTTTTCTTTTATTTTTATAACCTTCAATGCATTTTAATA